>JASMMZ010000011.1:2112038-2162236 GCA_038502455.1 Anisogramma anomala | reverse complement strand
ATAAATAAATAAATAAATAAATAAATAAATAAATAAATAAATAAATAAATAAATAAATAAATAAATAAATAAATAAATAAATAAATGAATAAATATAAATAAATAAATAAATAAATACATAAATGAATGAATGAATGAATATAGCCGTCAAATGCAAACATTTATAATTAAGGACTTTGAGGCCTTTAAACGCAAAAATCAAACTTTATTTTTACTGTGATATAAGTTTGGAAAGCCACGTTGGCACAAGTAGCGAGGAACGGAATTGTTACTTATAAGGGCTGTTCTCTGAATACACTACTACACGGGTGGTGCGCCGGGCCGACGACGATCTTTATGGCTAAAAAGGGGTCTCCGGAAAATATTCAAGTGGTGATGGAGGCTATTGGTGATGTTATGGTGGAATAGGGTGCATGTGAAGTGATGGTGTTGAGAGCGGCTGAACCTGAAATTTTGTTCTCAAAGGTAGGCACTATTGGGGTTTACAGTGTAGGCCCCTAACCTTTCTTAACAAGGTGGTCAGTGCATCCGTGACAAGAAAGTTGATGTCAAGTTGAAGATATACTTCCGCCTTTTATACAGGGTATTTTTCTGATTTGAAAATTTATAAGGCTATTGTCTTAAAAACTCACACAATTATATTTCCGGCGTAAAAAGACGCCGGGCGTAGACTAAGAAGGCTGCGTTTCGTGGCCCGATTAAGGCTTGAATTTACATACTGATGGGTCTTGAAATTATAAGGTACCCTAAAGTCTTAATTAAAGCTATATTATGGGAGCATGGAGGTCTGAACAGGCTCTCGATGAATCTGAGTTACAATCTTTCCTCCGATATTCACAGGATAATTTCGCAGCAGCTAGTATTGAAATTTACTGATGGCACTCTCTGGTGATAGTAAAATACAAAAAAAACACAGTTAATAGTAGTACAGCTAAGTTAATTAAACTAATTTCAAGTTGATTTTACTAACCTTGAATTAATTGTATTGATTGCAAGTTAATTTCTGTAGAACGCCGAATTTAATGTGGCGCATTAACCAATCAGTTACCTATTCAGATTAGTTTATATACCTGCTAGTGATTTGCCCAACTTTGAAAGTAACACATAATCAGTTTCAATGCAATATACTAGCTACTTCAATCAAGATTTGAATCAACTACTTTGCAAAGATAAAAGCCTACGAATAGTGTTTTAAATAAATTTTGAAGCCGTTGTTCATCAGGTGAAACAATACAAAATTAGTTATATAACAAATGTAATAATTTTGAATTTCACTGGCGAAAATATTATGAAAGAATAAAGAATAGAAACTTGGTAGTTTGACTCTTATTTAACAATATATATTGAAAAATAATCCTATATTTATGTTTCATAGACTTTATGGTTTATGTTGATACTTATTCCTACTATACTATTTTAGATTTTTACAACAGTTGTAATTACTATATAATCCGTATTTATTATAATTATTTTTGAGGAAAAAGAGTATTGTATTGATCATACGGTTTGTTTAGGTTTGAATGTTGTAATTGCAAGTGATTGTAGGTAGTATAGTTACTTTGAGATAGGTTAGAAGGGATAAAGCCAATAGTTATACACAATGTAAGTTTGCGCATAAATCCATTCCTTTTGTTTTGAAAAACTTGATAATATTAGTGTTGGAAATTTTATGAAAATTGACTTTGCGAAAGAGTTTATTAAAGATATATTTGGTTTATTTCCTATAATTTCTTCTATTGTTGAATATTCTTCGATCGATTTTAAAGTTTTTGCTTTACCAACTAACGAGCGTTAGGGGGTTTCTATGTATTGAAGTTATTTGAACCCTTTTTTATCGCTCAACATGATGTTGCGTTAGGAAACTTAAGCAATATAGTTTAAGAACTTCTTTCAATTGAACTTGAAGTAAAATATGACAAATTCATATAAGAATAAACGTTGTTCCTAGAAATACCCTATTCATTTTATACATTCATCTATTTAAATAGATTTTTTTCATAATTTACTGGTAAATTATATTTGATAAAGTTCTTTTTCTTTCTTTTACAATTACGATATGAAATTTTTTGTTTTTTGATGTTAATTTTGAACCTCTTTATAATATATTCGTCCATCCTTCGATATATATTAAATGTTTATATATTGAAATATTCGTAAAATTATTCACAAATATTAAGTTGTTGATGAAGTTCCGTTAGATACAAGTCAAAATGAAATAATTAATTTCAATTTTTCTAATATTTCTGTCGGTTATGTTTATACATTAACGTATGAAGAAGAAAATATAGTGTTTAAAAATGATAGTAATGATAAATGCAATAGGAAGAAGAAGCACCTAGAGAGTATACGCCTCAGATGAGAGCTTAGATACTCTTACCTAAGCTGTGACCCCTACCATACACTCCGCTAGCGTGCTGACTCATACTTAATAACTATAATATTATCTACCTTAAATAGTAGTATTCACACTGGCAATCTTTACTATGTATGTAAAGCTCCCACCTGTATCTATAGTTTGATATAATAGTAGTCGTTTTCAATATAATCCCGAAAACAACTATCTATATACTCAGTAAAATCAACAATAATATATAGTTTAAGGTTTAATAGTTTATTTGGAATTGAAAATTTAATATAGGGTTTTAATCTTTTTGAAAGATTGGCGAACCCTATAAAGGTGTGATTGTCGTTGAAGATGCGTGATTATTAACATTATATGGTATAAAATCAGTATCAAATGGTATATATCCTTTAATTCAGGAACAATTTCCTTTCTTTCTCCTCTGATTACGCGTTACTATTTACAAGTAATCTTCTAGTCAACTGTACTACATTTTTGTCCTTTATTACTAAATTATAATTACCCTACATAATATGTATTTTCGTAAGTCCCAAAACAAACAACTACGTATAACACGGTAATGTGCATGCACGGCTAAGGCCGCTGCCGTCGTCATTACCTTCTTATTAGCCTAAAACACCAATAAAGCCTCCACTAGCCCCCCTCCTACTAGTTTCCCCTTCCTTACTACCCCTACCCCCACCTTACACTCCCGCTTCTCCCCAAGTTCTGAACTATAGTAACAGTAACGATAGTATCAGGAACAAGAGTAGGAGTAGAAATAAGAGGTTATCGACCTTATATATTCACCCAAGGTCAAAATCCCGCCGTCGCCTATCGTACACATTAAGCGCCATAAACGTATTATTAAAAAGTTTTAGTGCGGTACATAATATCCACCTTTCGAAACGTGATATATATTAACGTTTAAGTAAAGGAGATCAATATAGTAGAGATGGCCCGTCGCCTGGAGGTGCGTTTTACTAGGGTATATTGGGAGAGCATTTTGATATGTAAAACCCTGAAGCTCAAGACCAAAATTAACGCCTTAAGTCCCCCTATATCTACTCCTTATATTATTTACATCGCCACCGCCACCGCTGTTGCATTATTTGGGTAGTACCATTAAAAATTGGACACATTCGTAAGTTACGCTGTTATAAGCGGAGCGGTAATGAGTGTATACCCATTTTTATCGTATTAATCCTATTCGTGAACGTTTTCTTAAAATTACACTTTATTTACGGTAAATAATTCTACTCTTTTAATGCGTAATCTGGGGCTTATAATTATTAATATTTAAAACCTAATAAACAGACTATCGAAATATTTAACTTCATTACTGCATAATGCTTGGGCCTACACCTTTATTATATTGGTAAATTTAATTATGTTTCCGCATTTTCCTATAACAAAGGTAATCCGACCCTTTTACTCTTATCTAAAGTCATGTAAATCAAGGCACGGAAGACGTTAAACCCTTCCTATGATGATAACAATAATAACGACAATAATATCGTTAACGACAACGAAGATGACAATGATAACAATAATGCCTTCATCTCCACCTCCTTTTTTCATAACAATTAGTTACTCGTAATTTATTTATTTAATCTGGAAAAGGGGTAACATTAGTTCTGCTAATTTAAACCAGATTATATGTGAATAATTATATAGTAAAAATCCTATTGAAAAACCACACCGAAAATAATAAATGATAAATTTAGAAACTAGGATATATACTGCAATCTATTTATGTTAAATTTCAAGGAATTCCAATGTAAAAGATTAGATAATAATAATCAATTCGAAAAATGAAATTGAGAAGGCAAGTATTTAATAATAAAACAAAAGAATGGTAATAAAGTTAAATTAAAAGAAAGGTTAAAGGAATCGCAATAGCTTGATACGGGTTAACTCGTAAAACTTTCGTGATAATGCCGACTAGAAAATGGCTAGTAAATATAAACATTTTCAATACGTTATTCGGGGTATCCTTAGTTATTACGTCCGGTAAGTTCGAGTTTCCATCGATTTATCTCGTCTTTTTAAATTTGTAACGTTTGTATAACTCTCATAAAAATGTAATATCGATTATAAAACGCTTTTCATTCGTCGTACCGAGTTTAACGACGGATACGTAAAATGGTAAAGAGTGAATATACATCACCATAAAATAATATTTGTACCAAAACTTGAGATAATTATATGGACCTTCATTGCTATGGTAATACCGAAGTCGAGGTTCTCATCCATTTTATGAATCTACGAAACGAAAATCGCTCTGTATAACACATATATATTTAATGGAACATTGATTAATGATATTACCGTATAAAGCAAAGTCATTTCAATCCAGTATTTTATTATGGATGATTAGTATAAACCTTATTTATAAATTACAATCGTAATACTTTAAGAAGAAGGTTTTAGGAAAGACAAATAGTTTCTTTGTGTATACATAAAAAGGAATAAAATGTATATTCCGTGTTAAGTTTCAGATTTACTATTCGAAACATTTATTTAATACCCAGAATATATCATTATATAATTTTGCATAATATCACGCAACGAAGAATAGGTCATGGGTTACTTTGGATTACACGAACAATAAAATATAAGCCTTAAGTGTATCCTAATATTGGTATTCGTTGGCGAATTTTGTACTGTATGTGTTAATGAAGATGAGTTTATTCAATTGCCCATTTTGCGCGAGCTTTATAATCGCATTTCAAAGCGTAATTATGGTACCATTAAAGTTAATATAACGATATTTCGTAGGGCATATTTTTAGCTTCGCTTTTAGATCAAACTTCCAAAGCTTCGAGTTCCTCAAGATGGAAAACAGTGTATTATATAAGATTCACATATCGTTAATTTATATTTCAATGATTATAAATATTTTCAACTACATCTTGGAAGATAATAAACAGATATTCAAAGTAAAATTGGAAATTTTGAAACTCCTTTTAAAATGCCCTTGGTATGTGTTAAATTAGCATATACCAACATATGCAAAGCCGTAGAACGATTAAAAATATACGACAATATTTTGGGTGGGTGATGTTTTTTGATCTCCATAGGAAGGTATCCTTAAATACGCTGTTCAAAGCGTTTCTCCAACTACGTATAGAGTTACGTAATATTTCGAAGCTGAAGATATAAGTTGTAAAGCTTACAAAAGGAGGATGTAAATGCTAAGATTAGGCGATTGATTTATTTGTTACAAAAGTGAACGATTAGGTTATAATTTCCATTTTACCTCCTGAATTATACCCCTTTACCATAAGTCGACTCGTCTTTTAAAACTTCCTAATTTTATCCTTCATTTAATAAATGAACCATATGAAAAGATTTTATAATCTCCGTTATTCATTGGATTCAACATTTTGAACCAAAACATACTCTATTGTATCAAAAAAATACTTTACTTTGGATTAAAATTATTTAAAAAAAATATATGGGGCGATAATGAAGCCATTAGGATAAAGATTTATATTTTATTCGCGATTCGCCGCCTTCTTTTATCTGATAAAATAGTATAAGACAAAAAAATTAATACGTTTTGCATTCTTAATCCAAATGGACGGTTTCGTCAACATCATTCTATTAATTTGAGAGACACGGGCGGTTAAGACGTCGAAAAATATATAAAGGTTATCAGATAGGTGTTTAAGTTGTCGTAGATATAATGTAATTTCCGCTACCCAATAAATAATATTTTAAAGGCTTTCTTATTCATACTTTTCCTTCCATATTCTAGTATCAAGATCCAAAGAAAAAAACCTGTATCGTTTGACAAATATATAAATACGTCGTATCTCTCAATTATGTTGATTTTTTTAGGTTCCAATGATATCGTTTATAATATACGTTATTGCAATTCACGGATCCTGGTTTTCCACGAATATGTCAATTATATTATTTTACAGATTGAAAGTAATATAGATCAGGATGTTTTTCTGAAGTATTATATATTTAAATGAAATATATATATACTCGTTGGCTTGAATGAGGTTTGTTGTTGGTAATAGGTTCGTTGTATGAATAAAGCCGTCGAATAGAAATCATTCATCCAAATATAATGTAAGAGTAGAATTCGTATTCATTTGAAACAATTAAATTAAAAATAGAGTAAAAGATAAAAGTCCGTAATATACAAATTCAGAATAGATAAGATAAGACCAACCGTTTTGAATTAGACGTTAAACGTTTTCAGGCGTTATATTATCTAAATAACTAGTGAATTAAAACTTCGTAAATATTCATATAAGTAAACGATATTTAATAAGGTTAAATTTTTGTATAAAGGTGGAAATATGGGGTGTATGTGTAATATGTGTTGTGCAGAAGCATCGGATATTATTTAAAGCGTTTTAAATGTTTCTATAGACGTTTTCAAAGCTGTTATTGTTGTTTTGCAGAATGTATGTAAGCGGTTTTAATACCCGTTTAGTCTAGTTTTTATCCAGATAAATTTGATTAAAGGGATTCGAAACTTGATGGCTCACATAGCCGCTGCGTGAAAGGAAGTTTAATAAGAAGTACCTGGATATAATTTCAAATATTAATCGAAATTATTATTCTTTATCGGGGTTTTCACCTTTTGAAAGCCACCAGCGGTTTTACAGTCTCTCCTTGTTTCCGTTTAATTCTTATAAATTTTAGTATTGGAGCACGGAATAATTTGAACCACTAAATCATTCTATTATAAGTATTCAACCAAGATTCGTCTCTTATTCCTCAAGCTATCTGAAGTTGACTGAGTCGATTATTAATTAGTGTTGGTTAAGTTTGTACGTTAACGTATAAAGAGGATAATACAGTGTTTAAAGATAATTGTAATAATAGATGCAAAAGGGAGAAAAAGCATTTGAAGAATTCACGCCTCAGATGAGAGCTTAGATACTCTAACTTGAGCCATGACCCCTAACCTACACTCCGTTAGCATGCTTCCTCACTCTTGATAACTATCGTAGTATCTACCTTGAATAGTAGTATTCACAATTTCGTTAAGGAATTTTCATCTGTATTCATTCGTCTTATGTAATTGTTAAAGTGGTCAACAAATGTAAACCCGAGGTTTTTATTTTATTTTTCATTTTTCATGTTGGTAGCGATATCGATCTCACTGTTCTATAAAACCCTCTTGGAGTTTACGTACTTAACTGAAGGATTTAAAGTAGAAAGGAATATGAATAAAATTGGGTTTGATATTATTATTCGATGCTAATAGGGTCTTGAATTCAACAGTTTTTAGTAACGACTTAGGCGTAGATTAAGTTTTGATATGTTGGTATGTTAATAAAATCCTTTTATCTTGAATATCTTCAACGTTTAATTTGTACGCTTGAATTTTAAAACTGCTATATAAATCGTTTTTATATTTGAGTAATAACTCCCTTAATTATAAGATATATCCATCAACTATGTAGTTTCAAAACTTTCCTTACTTCCTATCACGAATAATCACATAGCTTATAACATCATTTCGTCTATAATTTCTATTTTTTTATGCAAATACAAAGCGTAACAACTTAAATATCGTTTTTTCGCCTATATTATATATGATTAACCTCATAGGCATTGATAAATATTGGTAGGTCTTTATATTTACGAAGTTGTTGTTTTGAATTCTTTATCAAAGCAAGTAGTATTGTATTGAAAATAGTATGTAGTTTTTCTAAATTTAACAAACCAGTAACTGGTTTATATACTAATTTGTATGGGAAAATGCTTTTCCTATAAACTATACCGAATTAAAAACTGCACTGCAATGGACTAACAATCAATACAGTTGACTTGGTCGTATTTCAATTGATTGTTGTTCAAATTCTGTCGATAATAAAAGCCTTATCTTCATTATTGAAAAATGGAATACTTCTATAATGATAATCAAACAAATGAGATAATGCATTGAAAATATTAAATATGTTAAATATTGAAGCAATAATCGAAACTATTAAAAGTTTTATAAGTTTCCATAAAACGAAAATTCAACTACAATGAAGAACACCAGTCGATTGAAATACTCAAACTAAACGAATAATTTAATAAAACCACTTTTGAGTGGTGTAGAAGGTCTAACTAAAGTTTGTATTACGTTGTTTAATTGTAGTGAACATCGTAAGAGAAGAAGTTTATGTTTGGACTGCAGAGCCAAATAAATAAGATAGACTAAGTATGTATAGTATGTATAGATCACATATATTGCAAGGGTGAATACTCGTACCGACCTTCAAGGCACTACAATAATTTCCAGCCTAATAAAAAGACAAAAATATCCTCATTATAAAACTCATAAGGAATCCGTTTCACAAAAAATAAGTCTTTATGAAAACAAGTTTTTGTAAAAATCATATATTAATAATTGCTTATATTTATCAATAATTCTTTTGAAATGTTACAAATTCTCAAATCATTTCAGTTTATTGTTCTTATTCCTAAAAACTTTCTATTTAACCAAATATTATACTCAATAGATAAGATCGCGTTCACAATTTAAGCGTTTGTCAAGAATACGTTTCACCTCCTAATTGTATACATTTGGCCTATTATTATCATATTATATTGGTTTAGGACCTAAATCCAAGCGATGAAATGAATATTTCTTTTTGTTGAAAATGAATGAAAAATATCAATGATTTACGACAAGATGAACTTATATATTTTGCATAGAACCCAAGGTATAAGTTAAGTCTTCAACGATAATCACAATGGGATAAATAACGAATTTTGATAACGTTAATTTACCTCATAGATATATCGAGTTGTAAACTTTTTCAATTTTAACCAACTTTTATTACTAACTATAAATTTGAGATGATAATAATTACATCATATTATTTTTTGCCTTTATTATAACTATATTCAGGGTAAGTTGTGTATTTGGACGTAAGTATTTTCTCGTAAATATGATTTCGCTTTACTATTTGGAAAGATTCTGTGAGAGGTAATCGATGATAGTACGCGATTTGAAGCCAAATCAAAACTTATAAGGATTGGTATTGATAGCTCTTAAGTATACTTTATTTGAATTACGTTGAAAAGCTATTATATAACTTATTGGGACTCGGGGTCTTGAGCGATGTAATATCTTAAAGCTAGTTAGACGGACTGATTTGTTTTAGCTTATATGTTCGCCAAAAATGATATGTGGTGGTTATTATTATTTTAGTTCTAAAATATTGCCAGAAAGCGTACCAGAAAGTCAAAAGAGACTTTGTCTCTTTATTCGTAATGATTTTATGACAACAAGGCTAATTAGTTAATAAAAACTGTCTGGAAAGCAAGAAAACTAATTTTTATGCAGTATATATCGTGTGTTCTAGCTAGAAAAGAGTCTTTTTGAATGTTTTGTATATAACAGTCATGATTAAGTCGGACTTCTCTCCATCTGACATACACCATGAAATTCTAATTGACAAAATTAATGGCAATACTATCACGAAATCAATATATATTATACATATTTAATATTTGACCACCTGAATAGGTTGTAGGTTTCGGAAATGTTTTTTTTTTTCGATTTGAGTTTGATTACACGTAATATATTTGTTACAATAAGCCTTAACAAACTTACGTTTAAAGCGATAATATAAGTAGTTTATGATAAATATTATATGATTTGGGAAGAAATAATCGCTTTTGTTATATATATTCACAAAACAATCTGGAATTTTTATTTCAGGAATAACTTCGTGCTCTCAACTTATCAAATATTTATTATGAAGTGAACGGTTTACGAGTCGAAATATGTGTCCAGCTTTTACTAAGTTTATAATATTTTCGTTGTCTGTAAGGTTTGGAATAATTCAGTTACACATCAAATTATGGTAATAACCGTTCTACAACTATAATTTGTAATTATCATTGACATGATATTTTATTACAATCAAATTCATGGATTTATCTACAGGTAGGTATTTATCGAAAATTCAATCCAACACAAGCTTGTTATTCTTTTACTTTGTTTCGATATCGCTTAATGTTAGGGGACGAGAAAATTCGTCCGGGATGAGACTTTTTCACCTTGACAGATACACTTTATCTATGGCGTACGCTATGTGATAAATTGATATATTGATGAGCCTTCTGTTCGCAAAATTTATTGATGTGATATTGAGAAATTTTTGATTTATGATGCTATTCATCTACTTGTAATTTGTGAAAATTACAATTGAATAAATATTACTACCTAAATATCATGTATAAGCGATTATATGCCTATATTGAACACCTAACTTTGTGTTTAAATGAACTATAACTCGTTTGTATTTTAGTACAATGAAGATTTGGAAATATGATCGATTTAACAGTAGTAATTGGAATACACTGTTTTAGAAATGAGTTGTAATTTGTCTTAAGTTGAAATAACATTATTTCGAAGTTTCTTTCGATATTTGAATCCACATATCAAAATAAAGAGCGTTAAAAATTGAACTGAAATGGGCTGAAAATTATGTAGAGAAACTTTTTTAATTCGCTAAAATATGCTTTTTACTTATTAGTTAACTTGATACAATTAGATTGCGTATAATTGTGCCCTATGCCTTTATTTCAACCTCAAAATATTATTCGTTACAAAGTTTTACAAGGAATTCTTTGTTTAGTTTCTCTTATAGTTTGGTAAACAAAACATAGTAAAATTTGATAGGATGTATAAAGCCCGATATTTCCAAGGAATTTTCCGGTTCCTTTAAATTACATGGGAATGTCAAGTGGCGGAGTCCTTAGATACGTTCTTTCATTATTTATATACCAATTTTATGAACGTTAAAGCCAAATATTTCTATTTATGAAATGTTTACAACGGACTTTTCAAATAAAAAAAAAGTACTTTTTGGTTAAATAGGAAGAAAACCTCATTTCAACAAACCAAGTATTCATTGAAAGTATTGGAAAAAAGCGATAACGTGATTGATAAAGGTTTTCTAAAAATGATAAATGTATTTTTAAGTTTTATCACTATGTGCGGAAATATGCGTTTATGATTTACGAAAAATCATTAATCGGATTCTGTTTTTTTCTGAGTCGTACCAATTGAATAAAGATGACTAATTGCATTAATTAAGGTGTATGGGTAATTTTAGAAACCTTTTGGTTACATTTATAATCGTAATCTGGTTTTTATTTGGTAGAGATTTCATGTCATTCATTTATAAAGGAGATGTATAAGTATAATAAATAATATATTTATTCAAAAGACGAATGTCCATAATGACGCGACTTTTTGTATCTTATAAACATATTGCTATGTCACGAACACCAATAAAGCAAAAGGAAAAACGTTTTTGTAATACTTTTTATCATGTTGTTTGAAATGTTTATTCAACTATTAATTTAAAAGGGTTTCGTTACATTTTAAAATAGGGTATAGATAGTAATTGATTTTTTCATTTTACGAGTTATGAATAAGTAGAGCCTTTATCATCCATACCCTAAAGATATCAATAACCTTAGTATTTGATTAAACTTCCATATAGAGTTTAAATTCTTTTTATATTCATAAGAAGTAAGCCTTGTTAATAGTATTAATAAAATCACCTTTCATTATGATAATTATAGGAACGCTTTCAAAGTTTTTGACATTAAATGAGAATTACGTATACGAGATGTATTAAAAATACCCCAATTATTCATAAAAACTCTAGAAGTATTAAATTTCGTATTTTTTCCTTTGCTAAATCCTGAATAATATTCTTAACAGCGGTTGCAAAAGGAGTACAAGTGCTTATATCAATAGATATATAATATATCAAAAACGTTCCTATAGGTAAGAATGTTTTTCGTAGAACTTAGAGCTAAATTTGAGTTCTTCTACAATAACGGATAATAATAAAGTTATATTTTAAATGCTCGAAAACAGAAATTTGATTTGATAGACATGAATATCTAGTTCCATAAATTTCTCAATCAATTAAAATAGGTCATTTATTCGATTGACTGAGGTAAATCATTCAACATTTTGAAACTATTCGGTTTGAAAATATATTCAATCATCTGATTTAGTAATGATGTTTCTATATATTATTTCAACGATTTTTATTATGACTTCAGAATACTTGTAAAGCTGAATTATATACAACGTTGTTATATCAATGATTACGTTCTATGCGATTAACTAATAATAGAAATATAAATGAATAATCTTTTAGAAGATTTACATAATCTACTAGAACTTGTATAGTTTGGTATAGCTATACATATACAACTTAACGAAGAGTAATTTTACGTACGGTTACTTTTTTTACGATCTTGTGGATTGTAAAGGGAAAATTAAATTTGCAATCATATAGCGTAATAATAAAACGGGATATTAATACGTTCACATTTTTTGGCTTTATTGAATTATTGTTGATAAGAGCTTTAGTATCAAATTTGAAATTAGTCAACATTAAGCGAATTCATATTATAAATCTGACGAATCATTTACCTTGTATTTGAAAACGCAAAACTTTGACTGTATTTCAGTGATAAATCATATTGATATTTTTATAACGTTTATGATAACTTCCGGTTTTATAATGATGAACATGTTTTTAGGATCATTAGCCTTAATGAAATTTCTATAAGAAGACATTTCCTAAAGTTAGTATCCAAATAGATTCAAACGTTTAGATTGATAAGAAAACCATATATAGCGATTTTGTTGGAATAGCAGTCAGATGCAGTAAATTTAAGTGAACTATACTTACAGCTAGTTAAATGTACTGACTGCAAATTGATTTCAGTTTGTGGGATTGACTGCAAGTGTAGTACAGGAGGTGCCCACTACAAAGTGGAGCTCAGACCAAAGCATTTGGCCATACGAATTGGTGTGCAGACCGGCTAGTGGTCTGCCAAACTTAGAAATTACAATATCATCAACCAATTTCAATGCAGAACTAGTTATTTCTACCACAGTGATTCGAATAGACTAGGGGGCAACGATAAATACCTACCAACGGATTGAAATATATTTGTAACCGTTTATCATAAGGTTCATTTTTTCATTGTTTTCGCATATTACAATAATGTTAAGGTTTTAATAATATTTACGATTGTAACTTGCCGATGTTAAAAACGTATGAAATATTTTTTATGTAAACTCGTAACGAAATTCATCAAAAATTCTTCAAAGTGTAAAAATAATTCATTTACAGATATAACAATAGTATAATCAATGTTTTAGATTCAATAGTATTTAATGGTAAACATTTCATATTTGGTAGATTCGATTATTATACTTATAAAAGTTTTGACTTTTGCGGACGAGTTTGACTAGTACTTTGAAAAGAAATATATATTTTATAAATTTCTTCATTCAAAAAGTAAGTAAATATTATGTACTTTATTCTTATTTCTGTTACGGTGATAATTCTTGTTGTAGTAGTTTTTACGACGATTGTTACGATTTTGGTAACAAGTACTACGATATTTGCTGCGAGTATTATGATCCTCTCGACGAGAACCACGATTATCGCAACGTTCATTACGGAGAGGACCGTTACGGCGACGATTTTCACTATGTAGATATCCATCTTTATAACGATGGCTGCCAACATATCGATATCATTTATTTTATTTGTGATTGTTTCAATTATTTGGGTAGCGGTTATAGATCCAATTGTATCTGGTATTTATACGAGAGTCAAAGAAGCATTCATGATTATTCTTATAGGGGTTTTTACTGTTATCATAATGTTTTTTTGTTTCAGTTTGAGGTACTAGATGGTAGTACCAATGTTTAGCATTCTTAACGGCTAGGAGTATATATTTTTCAACTCTCTTTATGTGGTACTTTATTATTTCACCTTGTTATAATGAAAAATGTGTTGTTAATTAAAGAGAGCCAATTCCATCAAAATATTAAAAATTTGGCATCGTTTATTAGCATCGTTTATATAAAGATAACAATATTATTCGCGTAGGGTGCTTTGGTTTCAATATGGGTTTTAACGCGAATTTTTTGTGAAGCACGTGTCTGATTTTAATAAAAGCTTTACGGGATTTCTTTATAGTTTAGTAGGTATTTATAACGAAACATACGGTGATAGAATTCATTAAAGTGTTTAGATCTCAGGTATATACAATTTGAAAAGCTGTGAAGGTAAGTTTCGAATTACATTAATACCAGGTAAATACATATAATAAGTTATAAAACATGTCGAGGATTTTATATTTATCGTCTACGATATATATATCTGTCAAGTTGTCGATTCTTTACTAAAAGCTTTGAATACTTGTATAAATGATATTTTTTTCTAATAGTAATAATACCGAGATTATTAGAGTTAGAGTATTGAGGGTTCATAATGTTTAACGTTTTGCGTTTAAGGTGTCGATTTTTTTTTTTAATGTTATAAAAGTGGTGATAAGGCGTTCTTTATATTTTTATCTTTTTTGTGGAGTTTACGAGGGCGAGAGAAGTGTTTTCCTTTATGAGGTTGAAGCCAAGACTTATGAGGGTGGCGAAGGTTTATAGATTAATGGGGACTTTGTAATTTTGTCAAGATTTGAACTAATTATATTGATTGGGTTTTTTAGGTCACTCGGAGTTTCGTAACGTTTAAATCTCATTGTAATATCCCAGTACTAATGTTTTTTTTCTAAGAAGCAACTATAATTGAAGTGAAGATTTTATAGGTCAAGGAATTTCATATAGAAGGTATATTTCAAGGGTTGAGTATTCATATTTGTCAACGTTTAGGCGTTTGTATTAAAAAAGGTACGGGTAAAGATAGTTAAATTAACTTATTAATTTTAAAAAAATCAAGTTGAGTTTTATGGTTTAATTAGATTGATAAAGGCGGCGGAGATTGATTTGAAGAAATTTTTAGTTTTATTTGAAGAGTAGTTTTAGTTCGCATTACAATAAGTGATTTAGGGGAAGAAGATGATGTTTGATGTTGTGTCGAGTGGGAAAGGGTGATTATAGATTAATATTTTTCTGATGTGCCTTATCACGGTAGTGTGGCAGCTGTTGGTGCTCGTAAATAATAACCAGGTGAAAATTAGGTCTATTTTGTGGAATTTGGATAAAATCCAAATTTTACAATTACTATTTATTGGGTTGGATGGAGGGTTAAATAAAAGGTGGAATTTCAATTTTCAATTTTAGTGTAAATCATAATAGAAGAAGTTTAAGTTTGATCTATAGCATCAAAAAAAAAAAAAAACCTTAGTAAATATAGTACACATAAATCATCTGTATTACAGGGGACAACACTTGAACTAATCTCCAGGCGAGTACAACGACATCTCAACGGTTACTAACAAACTAATAAACCGACCAAACTCCAAACGACGACCTAAAAAGAAGGATTACAAGGAAACTATTAACGAATATAAATATGGACGAACGTATATAACAACATAATTAAATCTAAAAAAACACTCAAAAATTATCCTTCGAATTCCGCATAAAATTCATTATTAAGACTTTAACCGAATCTTACAAGGTAAAAGATATGATTGAAATTAATACGATTTTTACATGAGATATTATTTGGTTTATATAATCGGGAATTTTTTTCCTTATTGATATCAAAATTGTAGGGTTAAAAATGATATGAAAATTGAAAATAGGATAACCAACGAATGAAAAAACCCTTCAGACTAACTCCTCGAAAGTATAGCAATAACAAGAAAATTTTAATTGTTACTCAATCTCTAACGATCCAAAACTAATGAAATAATAACTTGTTGCTACTTTAACAATAAGTTTTGTACGTAGCATTAAGGGAAAATTTACCTTCAATAATCCCATCATTACTGAAATATATACATAATATGATACCAATTTATAATGGGTTATCTTACCCAAGTTACGCACGGAATTCGCAAGAAGTACATATTGGAAAAAGTTATATGATACGTTTAGCCCGATAAAAACTCGCGAAAATGAATGTTTATTAGTTTTTGAAGGATCAAATACATTTCAAATCTAAACTAGGAATAAAATTGATCACCTACAACCTATCTTTACTAATATCGCAAAACAAAAAATCCTTTCAGTATAATTTGTATATGAACTTATAATACACTTTCTTTTTGAACTTCTAACTCATAACATGAAAGAAAAAGTTTTATTAAGGATTCTGAATTTTATAAATACGAACATATCAAAATTATATTTCAAAACAAACATTTGAATTTTAACAAACCGTTGATTCAGTTGTATGATGGTAACTATATCAATCCCAGACAAATCAATTTCAAATAAAAGTGAAACAAAAAACAAATTCATTAAATTCGACAGAACAAACGTTAGTAACACTCAATAATATCTTCAATAAAATACTTATTACAATTATAAATCAAGCTTATACCAACCGGAAGCATTCTACATTTTTCCAATCATGAATTGAACTCAAAACCAAACTTATAACAACTATAATAGCGTAAATCATAACAATTATAAAGAAAGCTTATACCAACCAGAATCATCCTACAATTTTTAAATCATGAATCGAACTTAAAACCCCACTTATAACAACTATAATCCCGTAAACAAAGACCTGGAATATCAAATCATCAATCTAAACAAAGAACTTAGGATAATTCATATATATTTATCAACTTCCTAACTTATAATCTTTATGAACATTGTTTTAACAAATTATTATGACTTTTTTTCAGATTGAATTTTTCATAATAAATGTTAATGAAAACAAATCATTAAAGCATAAATCATTCATCACTGGAAACCTCATTTAATAGACATTTATTAGATGTCAAAGTATTATCTAAAATGTATTCACTTCAAAATTCTACGGAATAATGACAGGCTTAAACATGGGTATCTTCACGTAAAACATGCTTAATATCATCGTCTGTTAGAATGTTTACTGGATTAATATGTAAAGAGAAATTAAGCCTAATACGGCGTTGAAAATTCAATTGCAGTATAACCGTTTGGTAGAATAGCTAGTTTAATTGTGACTTCTATGAAGTTATAATTATTACTATCTAAGCCAAAAATCGCTTCTTTACCGGCTGTCTCACAGATGCAGCTAAATAAAAAGCAATGGTTTATGAGTTGTACCATTTACGGATTGATTGTCCAGTCACATGAATGTTGATTTTAACTTTTGTCCAGATATATAAATATTGAGGTTACTGATTAGTAATGGCCTGACTTAGTTCCTTTACGTAACATAAGATCCTCGCACACTTTTGATTTATATTTCGCTACAGTATATTATTGAAATAATAGGGAGAAATTTTAGAACTTACCTTTATTATAAATAAAGTCCTACTAATACTAATGAGTGGCTAACCGGACTACAGAATAATGAAGTAGAAGAAGAAACCAATATTTTAGAACATAAAAAAAGTATAATTCTTGAAAATTTTAGGGGTTCAACGATTTTTGAAACTGATAATAGTCTTTGCATGTATTTTTTGAAACTCAGGAGTTTGACTACCTTAAAAATCGACCGCAATTTTTAATTTACAAGACAACTTTAATAGCAAGGTTTTATATGTATGTTATAAACGGACATAATAATGAATGATAGGAAACTCATGATATACAAGAATGAATTATATGAAAAATAACTCGATCATGAAAATAATAAACGGAAATTTGATAGTCGAAAATAATTACATGGCAGCTAATGTATCGTTCGCAAATTCCAAAAATATTCGACAACGAACCTAGGTTGAATTCGAAACTGAAGAAAAAATTAAGGCGCGTGCTAATAATATGAGTAGCTGTTTCGAATGATACTTTAACTATGACCTTTGAATTACTGATATTATACCATAATCTATATAAGAATATGTGATAAACTTCATCTGACAATTTTTTTGATGAATCTGATGATGTGATAGGAACATAGACTTTTTAGGAGTATTAGAACTTCGTTAAGGATTTAATTGGATAGATATAGGAAAAGGTAGATAAGTTGTCAAAGCATAAATTGAAGAGAAGTTTTACAAATCGAAAAATACACCATTTAAACGTTGATAACTACTCTATAGACGCTCAAACCTTTTACAATTTTATATAGAATCGTGAAGGTAAGGAACAACTTCGATTATTTGGTATTAATATATAACCGGAGAAATGTTATAGATCTTCGACATCTTAAAATTAAAGACAGATTCAATTGGATACGCTTTCCTAAAATAACTGATATAATATACAAAAATTAAATTTTAACAATGATCTAGTCTATATATAAAATAATGAAAGTAACGGTAGCATATTTCCTAAATCATCCATATATAATGGTAGTGCTAACACATAAATTCGACCGTTCACAAGTGTAAAGAAATAAAAATATACCGATATTAAACAAAAAAGATTGCGATTTAATTTTGATTGTATAGGTAAATTTTTGTTGCAAGTTACAAATAACATTAGCAAAATCGTTCAAATTGCAAAATATGTCAACTATTATATAAAGCACTCTAGATTGAATGAATTTATTTACGAATATGTCCGATATGTAGAAATGAATATTAGACGTCAAATTAAACAGAAATTTATGATAAAGGAAAATGTTGCTGAAACTTGTTAAAAATAAAAAACATATTGCCCCGAAACGTATTACCAATATGAACTGAATATTACTCAGATAAAGCACAATGGTATGACAATTTGTTGAAAATCTTAATCGATCAATCACAATTTGAACTACTACTTAAGAGTCATTTTCCTTTAGATAACCAGATGGACGCATATATTCTCAAAAACTTCAAATAAGATTGATAACATTTATATCCCTATCATAACGAATAATATAATCCTATATATAGCCTTCAACGGTTCAATAATGATCAATTCAGGTGCTGACTATTAAAAATACACACAAATATAATATATTTCAAGGGATTATACATAATACTACAGCAGCTCAATACTCGATTGAAGGCAATTTTCAATATTTTGTTTTACGATATTCAAAATTAACCACAAGTTTCGATTGTAATAAAGCAGATATAAAAAAACTTAGTTTTAAACCAAGCAGGTAAAACTGTTCAATTCTGGCGAAATTTGTTATCATTATTGTTAGACCAATTACGTTTTATATTAAGGATATATTCGTACCGTTTCTTATATAACTGGAAATTATCATCAGGTCAAGGATTATTATTTATTTTATTACTAATGAAATGATTTAAAAGACAAAACCCGTTTTTCAATATACTGTAAATAATGACACTTTTAATTTTTCTTGTATTGTTTGGAAGCGGTAAATTCGAATTTTATTAAAGCTAAATTACGACGACTTTACTGAAAATTCAACTTCATATACTTAAATATGCTGTATAAACCTATTTAAAATGATGTACATAACAATACCAAGTGCTTGATCATTGATAATATAGGGAAGTTCTGCCACTACTACCAAATTGATACATTACAATTACGAATATTTAAATTAAAATTTAAAAACGACTGAGATTTCAAATATAAGACTTTTATAGATTTATTTCACTTGGATATATTGGTTATAAATCACGTCGTTTATTTATCAACGTTTGTTCACAGAGATAAGGTTTTAATAAAAATATTATTTAGAGATACGTGGACAAGTTTGCGGATTTTTTTGATTCATGAATATATTGGACCACCAAAAAGATTTATTCTTAAAGCCGGGATGAATTTCGTTATTTCAGAATTCCAAATCGACGCTAGTATTACGGGGATTCAATGCCATTGAAGTTTTGTTCAATCCCATTGAAATATTAGAAAGGTAGAAAAATCTTATAGTATGTTTTGTCACACGTAGATAATTCTTTAACAAGAAATTGGTGAATTTATACGAAGGAGACATTTCATCAACGTTTGGTAAAGGGATCAACCATACGGTCGAACTGGATGGATTTGTTCCGACGTTACTTGTATTTAAATGATATTTACCATTATCAAACAAATTTACATTACGACTATTTATACTATAAAGAAAGGAGGCTTATACTAAACCTAATAAGTTAAAGAAATTATCAATATAACAACAAGTTAATAAAGCTATTCAAAAAAGAAAAAACGAATTTATGACAAACGAAATACTATTATTACCAGTATAAGGAGAAGCTTTGGTAGAAGAAAAAAATGAAAATAACTGTAATATATCATTTAAAATTATTAGTATTACGAATTTAAACGTTATGGTAAAAACTGTGAACTAATGATTTCAACATTGTATAACATACGTAAAATTATATTATAAATGTTCTCAACATATAGGATGAAATTACGAAAATACATGATAAACTTACAAAAATATCAATATCTGGTTGACTTACTTCACACGACTTGCCTACACTTATTGTTGATAAACCTATGAAATGACGACATTGAAGACGATTATAAAAGTAATTGATGCCACTCAATAATGATAAATACCAACCAAAAATCATGGAACTTGACGATGATGCATTTTTTGAGGCTTGATGTACGATTTTAATTACGTGGAAAGCAAAAAACGACGAAAGTTTGACAGCTGAACTAGAAACAGACATATTTATCAAAACACCCGGAAAACTTTTCGAGGAAAGTATCAAGACCGGGATAACCCTCTTTTTGAAATGAGGAGATCTACAAATTATTTTGAAAGCCAAATTCAAAGGAAAATATAATATTAATTGGTTTAATCTTATAATATTTCAAGAAATTAAGGGTATAACGTCTGGATAACCCTTTGAAAAATTACGTTTTGTTGCCTAGTGTTATAATAACAAAAGAACGAATGGACTCTTATACTTTTCGAAACAATTCAGAAAATTAGTCAACAAATAATAGTTGCCCTTGCCAACAGTTTAATAATGGACAAAACAATGACTTTGAATTAACGTAAGATTACTTAAGTCAACATAAAATCCGATATAAACCTTTAATATACCATACTTTTGAGACTTCCTAAACAACTTCAATACATTTACCTATTAGAGACAGTAATCAAATATGTAAAACCATTATACGATATTGCTGAGGTAGGTATTAACTAGTTTATAATACATTGAAATCACTTCCAAAAAATGTTTAGTATAAGATTTTGACACTTGAACATATGTTGTTTAGTTAAGAGTTATATATACTATGATATGATCTATATGCACATTAACAATTTAATTTTCTGATAGAAATAGAAATGATTAAACTAACAGTTTACAATTATAGAAGTATTATAATTATAGAATATTGAATAAATGGTAAGGTTTGATATCAATAATGTAATGGAGCCTAAAGGTTCGATAATCTATTTATACAAAGACAACAACAGATATCCTATACATCAATCTTCGACAAAACTATGAGGAAATAATTTGTATATAATAGGCAAAAAGAACTTTGTGAAAATGAAAAAATATGTGAAATAACGCATGGAAGGTATTTATATCAGAACTATATGTTAAATCAAGGCCTCTTATGGTTTAAATTCAAAGTTCCTTTGGCTAAAATATTAACAATTTTCAAAAGCGTGTATAGTGAAAAATGTATAATATAGATAAAGGGTTTTATATCGTTTATATAAACCTGAAAACAGCTTCATCAATAATTTTACCGGACTGCTTCTTAATAAATAACACTGACTTAAACTTGAATATCGGTTTTTTAATGATAATCATGAACGAAGGAATAACCGAGGGATAAGGATAGTATACTAATATTCAAAACAAGTTACATTTTTTTCTGGTAAATCCAAAATGATGATACTTAATATTTTGAATTTCGAGATCTATGGTATGATAATAAATTTCGACATCAGTATAGCTATCATCAACACTATTAAGATGGTTACTCCATATCTCGAATTACTCCACATTCCTATTATTATTTATATAAACTTCAAAAACTTATTTCATTTCATTTGAAAACTTGGTATCATAAGTGAAAAAAGATTGATAATTGATGTAATGTCTCTTAGAACAGCATACGAAACCAGGGAAATTTAAAAGTTCTGATGAATAAATGGTCAAGATAATTATATATATATAATAACGAGGAGTAATAATAATGAAGTCTTGGACAAATTTATTAGTAAAAAAATCTTTTCTTATTTGTATTAAAGAATATATCGATAAATTAATGAAAAATACAAAACTGATAGATAAACAAAACAGGTAGAATGAATAGATAAGATAAGTATTATAATCTTATGATAAATGACTCGACATAAACTTTACCAAATACAAAACTCCAAAACCCATTTCTATCTAATAGATAATAAACAAAGAAGACTGTTATTTAAACCACAACTTTTATTTTCATTATTCACAATATTAAACTACTTTACAATATTGGAAATACGTGTTGATAATGATAATGAAATTCTATCCGTTATTATAAACGCCCTTTTACTATTCGAATAATAATACAACATTTTTAATTGATATTTGCCCTTTTTTCAGTAATGTAATATAATTGAGATTGGGTTGGATGCGATCTAACAGAAAACGATGGATGTAATTGAATAATATAGAGAAAAATGAGGCAATAATAAGGAATAGTAACGATAGTAATAGTTAATATAAATATAATATAGGAATTATTATAATAAATAAGAACAAACAATACTATTGAAAAGATTAATATAGGATTAATTACTATCAATTTTTTTGATGCTAAATGATATTTAAATACTATTCTTCATATAGAAAAATATTGTTCGGTTGCAAGGAATAAAACTGGATATATTATTGACTAATAGGTAAATAAATGAAATAAACTAATAGTACGATACAAAAAATACAAATATCACGTAAGATAGTTTTAGATAGTAAAAGGAGGTTGATAATTATATTTTATACCCATGCGTTTATATATTTCATACGTTTATGGACACCTACTTTGAAATACCTTCCCAAAATATGATAGACTTTGTTTGTCTCGGAATGTTTTACGAGGTGCTCTTTTTTAACTGTACAAGTATTAGTACTTTATACTTCCATTATAGTACATGAAGTCTTGTGTAAGGGATGTCATCTCATGTAGTAAAGCCTCAAATAGTTGTCGTACTAGCTAGCTGGCGAAACTAAATAGTACGATTTCATAATTTGCGTAAGTTTGATAGCGATGGGAAAATTTATAAATGATATTCCCTAATTCTGAAATTTGGAAATGAGTATTTACCCTGCATACCAAAGTTGGGTGGTAATATAGAAATTTATCTTCGCACTGCTCTAGTTTTTACAAAATTAGTTATTGGCTTACGAGAACTAAATTTGAAGTGGCGCAATGGATCTTAACGTTTAACTTGATAATCAAGAAACGTCAAGGTCACATTATTTATTTCATTTATGATAAATGAAAAGAATAGCATAATAAAAATAAAAAAACCTCTAGTATTGCAATATTCACTGGACTAATACGTCGGATCAATTGAATATACTACAATGTTAACGATTTAATTATGGTACAGCTGTTTGAAAATATGGCTAGTTTAAATTTAGTTTTGTTAAAGTTACAATTATGACTTTTTAGCCCAAACTAGCCATTTAATTAACTGTTTGAAAAATGCAGCCAAATTAAGAGCAGCTATCTGTGATTTGTGCTATTTATAAATTAACTGTCCAGTCACGTGAAGGGTAATTTTTACTCCTGTCTAGAAGTATAAGTATTTAAGCCACTAACTAGAAGTAACTTGATATACTTCCTTTTAATAATATAAAACTTTTATACACTTTTGATTTGCATTTGGTTACAGTATACAATCCTACTAGTAAGGAGGAATATTAGGACTTCCCTACCTCGCAGTTAAAATCCTACAGATATCAACAAACAAGTAAAATTACCACCGATTCTATTCGTTATCTATACCAATTCCTCAAATCTATTCAAATACATTTTCAAACTCGGAATCAATAATGAAAACCACTTGACAATCGACGTTATATCCCTTTAAAAATATAATAAAACACGACATCTGAAAAAGACTGGTATATAAATAGTGAAAACAACTAGTCTAATATAATAATGAAAACAATGCTATATAAAGCTTCAAAAAGATGTAAATAATAATAAATCAACTATTTAAATCCAATATTATGTTAATCTATTATTTTATAAATATTATATACATAAAAATGCTTCAAATGCTAATTAAGGAAATAATAATAGGCTAAAAAACGGGTGAAATAGTAATGTGCATAGAAAAAAATATTTATAGGAATAAAAGTGAGAGTGTTGGTAAGGTCTATTTTACCGAGTACGTTAATGTAAAGATAATAGTATAAGAGTTGTAGTGTATATTAAAGTAGATAGATAGGTTAAAGAGAGAAGAGGCATTCAGAGAGTGCACGCCTTAGGTGAGAGCTTATAAGCTTTCACCCAGGCTGTGGCACTCTACCATGCACTCTGCCAATACCTTTTCTGGGCAGTGACACGCTATTATACACTCTTCAAGAATACAACATACAAAGTGGTACGTTACCGTACACTTTTTAAGGGTAAAACTTGTAACGTGACTGCTTACTTACTATAGAGATATATAATAATATCCATATAAGCAATATTTTCTTTTTTAGGTACGGCCCTTATCCGTAATCCAGTAGTAACAGTTTAGTTTTGTTACAGGCTAGTGCCTGACTAGTATTACAAGGGATCCAGCTCTAGTACTTCTACATATTCTTACGATGCTCTGGAGCAGGGAGGAAGCTGCATGGGAAAATGCTCCCACATGTCACGTAACCGATTTATACTATCTTCCTAGCTGTGTAGTAGATCCTTAGCATAGATTTCTCCTTTTCTTCTTTATCAAGGTTTATAGATAGAATCCGACCATCTTTAAACGATATCTTTGGCTTTAGTCTCTTTATATATAAACCTCGATCTCTTTTCGACGGTGTTTTAGTTACTCGTTAGCGATTATAACCTTAAGCTATTTTATTATCCCCCCCAAATCTAGACCACTAAGCCCTAGAGCTATTTCTCAACGTACGTGTTAAAGAGTAGTTTTAAAACGTTTTAGCGACATAATACGCTTACTTTACGACTTGATATAAAAGTTTTACTAACGCCGTATGTACGAGACTTATCAAGTGGGATTAAGCCGTTCGAAAGTAAGTTTTTCATTTGGAATAACGAAGCACCAATGCGTTAAACGTGTTAACAAATAGAATCCGATAACTTGAAGTTACCGGTAAGTTTATGTTTTCGGAATAACACCCCCTTTAGGGGGTTTCCCTTACGTACTTTACGAACGATATAACTGTTGTCGCTTCTTATCGGGGACCGAGTTAATTCCCTAAACGACGAAAACTCGAAGTTCCAAAACTTTAACTACGATAATAACTCTCTATTTAACGGGTATTAACGACCTAAATATAAGCCCCTTAACTAGTTGACTAAGTTTCCCAGTATTAAACCACGATTTTCGTTATAAAAAGTTATTATAATACGTAAGTTTCGTAAGAACCGGAAGTTTATAGGTACTAAAAAATCATTTTTACGTTATTTTTCAATAGTTTGAAAGCTTTATGAAAACTATTAAAAAAAATCTATTACGCCTACAGAGGCGACGGGGATATTAACGATCCTAACGCCTTTATAAATATACTCCGCGCTTACTACTACGACCCAACGCAGCTAAAACTATTATCTCTCGGCTTACAAGTATAGAATAGAGAGTTCACGAACGATTTTACGTTTTTTAAATGTTTAAAAAGCCTTATTCGCGGAAGTTAACGATATAGCTCAGGAATCCGCTGCTAAGTTCTTTATTTTAAAGGTAGATATTAACGATACGTGAATTAATACGTCATTCCCCTTTAATATATTTGCGGATTATAACGAGTAGTTCGTTCGTATTTCATTTATAGGCGAACGATTTTATAAACTTCGTAATTGTTGCAGTGGTACCGGTGTTATTATTAAAAGTGTTTTACGTGATAGGAATAATAGCAACAACGTACCCGCCTGAGATAACTAAGGTGACGTTATTATAATTGGCGTAAGAGCTTTCCAAACCGTTTTTAAACAATGCGTCGCCTGGGTTAACCACTTGAAACTTTCTTATTGTAAGGACCTTAGGTAATGCTTGCGATATGGCGCGAATAGCTATCGTATTTATATTTACCCGTTAAATCCAGAGTAATGCCAGAACGTCTTTCATGTTAAAACCGTTATAAAAATTTATTTCATTTCGGCCAAAGGTTTTATTAACATTTAGGAAGTAAAAGCTACCTTTTACATATAATCGCTTATAAAAGTAGATTTGACTTTAATTCGACTTAGTATATTCGTCTCAGATTTTAAATAATTCCCCATTTATAGTAAATTAACTTTACAATTTTATTTATTTTGTTTACACTTTAGTAAATATAAGTCGTAAATATTATAACGTCGCAAATAAGTAACCTATTAACCGTTTAAAGTTACCGCGTATTTTTATTTTATTATGAAGACTCGGCGAATCTATGTATCACGTACCCAATTCTTCTCTACAACCTATTCTTATAACATTTTTAAATTTTGACTATAATAAATATCGTTACTGGATATAAGCTTGTATTGTTCTTTCTTATAATATAACGTTACTTTAGATAAACTTTAAATGAAATATTGGTTAGTTATTTACGATATTTCGAAATATATATCATTTTTGGGACGAATCGGTAATGTTATGACCCAAGGACCAACTGCAGGCAATGAAACAGGCCAGCGATCGGCTGCGCCATTAAAAGCTTGATGTCCAACACATCAAATGAGGAACATCTCTTATGTCAGCAACCCAGGGTTAGGGTTAACGCACGGACGTATATGATATGTTGGATATGTTCCTATCCAAGCTATCTAGTACTGAAGATAGTATGAAGGTACGGATATATAAGGATATGGTCATCAACACATAGATAGTATTTCCTTCATAATTCTTCAGTTGTCAATCTAAGTATTCAGTCTACACATCTGAATAGCCTCACGGCTTTTGATCATTACTTGCACGGTTGCGATATTGTTCACTCAGCATCTCTGCTACCTTCTTGATAATATAAACCCTCTGATACCTTCTATATACTCACGGGTATTTAGTGTGATCATTACAGATAACTACCAAGTTTAGGCGCGGGAGTTTACGCCCGTATAAAAAACAACATAAGGGGTCGGCGCCGCTACATTTTACGTTACTTTGCGAAAGGCCCGTAGAGACCAAGCCGTTATTACGTAGCTCGCTACCGTTTTCCACAAAAATATTAATAAGGTACTCGCTCTAAAACTACTCGTTTCCGTTAACAATAAACTTCTAAACGATTGTAAGGATTTCTCCCCCTTATTTAACAAAACCTTTGACGATAAGCTACCCCTTTACCGTTCCAAAACAAATTATGAAATCATTCTTTGTATCGATAGCTAAAGCTAACCCTTAAAATTCCCATAGGGCTCGTTATACCGTATATCGCATAAAAAGCCTTTTATATTAAGGAAAATGTTAACCAAGCTACTCGACTAGGGCTTTATTCGGACGAATAGATTTTTAATGAATACCCCTATAGTCCTCATTAAAAAACACGGGAGTAACTTACGTTTTTATATCGATCACCGCTGGCTGAATACTATTACGAAAATAAACAGTTACCCATTTCCACTTATTGAAAAAAGGCTTACGAATATTTCCCAAATTTAATGGTTTGTTAAGTTAAATGTTAAAACTTTTTTTTTTTTTTTGAAAACTCCGTATTAAAAAAGAAAACGAATAAAAAACTGTATTTCTTATACGTTTCAAATGTTTCGAATATTTTATTAGTCTTTTTGACCTCTTTAATATATTAATAATTGGGTACGCCTTTTACTCGATATTTTCCACTTCTTTTACCTTGAAAAAGTCTCGTTTTTTTTAAACGGTGCCTTTGAAAATTACAATATTAAAGTTAAATAAGTTTTTCATAACTTAAATATCGTAAAACTTAACTTCGATATATCTAAATTCTAATTCAGCATTTAAAAAACCAAATATCTAAGATTCGTTATTAAAGCTAGTATTGAAATTTGTATTGACCTATAAAAGCTACGCGTTATCCGGAAATAGGTACATTTTACGTTAGGTTTAGGTATACGTGTTTTTTCCAGATTCGCAAACTTTTACCGGTATTTTATCCGCGATTACTCGACGATCATTAGGCCGTTATTTCGGCTAACCTGTAAAGGCATCCCTTTTTATAAGAGACCAAAAAAAGCTTTTTTCGAACGGCTTAAGTTTAATTTCCTTTTTGAACTTATATTCACCTAATGAATCCCAACTGTAACACCCTAAAAGCCGATTATTTCGGTTGATCCTTAGGTGGCTACCTTTTTCAACGCGACGACCACAGTAACTTACACCTTATAACATATCATTTTGTTGTTTATCATTCGCCGAATATAATCATGAAATTTACGACAAGGAACTACTCGGGATTAAAAGCTATTTAAAAGTATAGAATACGAAGCTCCGGGGCATAGCACGCCCGTTTACGATTTTAACCAATTTTGAAAATATAAAATGCTTCATAATTATACGAAGGTTTTCTAAACGATAAGTCTGTTGGTTTAAAAGCCTTTCGAAGTTCCGTTTTCGATTAGTTTACAATAAGGCGACAAATTATATACGGCCTAACGCATTATTATAACGAGATTAAAATATCACAAAAGGCCTTTTCGATCCACGTTTTTGGGGCCGAAAACTTTAACTGTTACGCTTCGAATAGGTTGTTTATGACCCGTTCCCGCGTATATTATCTTCCGGTTAACCGTAGCCGGTGAACCCATTTTAAAGGGTCGCGAAGTTTTTACTAATATCGACCTTAAAAGTTGCTAGGACGCTGTTATTACACTCGATACTACCTACCCCCAATTATTCCATATAACATATATAAACGATCGATATTTTCCCGCGAATATTTGTACCGACAATAATTAGGTATTAAAAGTTTCAATTTTGGAATACTTAGTAAACGATAATAAGGTTTTACGGTTTCGCAACCGTATTTGGGTACCTACTTACGAACCGCTTACTATCGCGCTAATTTAAGTTACTTACGATTTAATTCTTACTAGTTACACGGATTTCGACGCTATTATTACTATTTCTTTTTAAAAAGTACTTTTAACCCAACTTATATCGCGTAATTCGTCGTTTTTTCCGAAATCATAACGGTTGTAAACGTATAACTTATTAAGGATACCGTCGAAAAGGTCTTTTTAAACTCCTCCCGGTTCCCGAAAGGCTTTAAAACGAGCTTTTTATCGACTTTATAATTAGCTTACCCCAAAATCGTACCGGTAACCCATATTACTTTATAATTATAAGGAGATTCTTAAGTAAGGCCGCTACCCTTGAGGTTATCATTACTATAAACTCCGAAGTTTATATAGAGCGGTTTTTAAATTATTATTAGCGATTTTACGGATTTCCCTATATTCTCGCTAACGGCCATAGTTCAAATTAGACTGGTGGGTTTTAAAAGTGATTCTACGATTTAACTGAGGTAAAACAACGCCTAAGTAATGCTTTTTACCCTGAAACCGACGACGTAATCGAACGTATTAATTAAATAGTTTTAACGTACTTACGTTTTTTTGTCGTTTATACCTAATTTAACTAAAGCCGTTAATTTTTTTAATTATTAATTGATATTAAATAATAAATATACGACTATTATCGGTATTAACTTGTTTTTTATAACTTACGATTACAATATCAACCTTATACAACTGGTATAAGGTTTCTTTTTTGGTTAAAATATTACGTGCGCGGGCCGAAGATTTTAGTTAACGTATTCGCGAAGCTATAAAATTCGTATAAGTTGTAATAACGGCTACGTAATAACGTATTAAAAAAATCCTTTAATAAGTGACGCTTCCTTTCGAAACGTTTTCAGGTCGATAACGACGTTTTACTTGTTTTGAAAAATATTAATTGAACGAATTTTCGAAAAACAATAAATTAAATTTATAGTAAGTATTGTGTAATACGTGTAATTAACTTCTATGTTGATAAATCCGACGTATTAGGCGTAAGATACCTTCAATTTCATATAGATTAACTCTTTTAAGCCGTTGTAAATCCGCTCTCAAGCTAATGAATCTTCGACTTTTAACTGTAAGATATAAATTTTATTATCAACGACGACAAGAAGGAACCAGAATATCACATCGAAAGTATACTACAAGCTCGTAATAAACTTTCAAACGGATGCGCCCGGCTTACTAACCTACCGAAATAATATGTTTTAATTAAATGGGTAGGCTATATATACTTAACGTAAAAGTTGTTTTTATGCTTTTTTAATACCATAATACGTCACGTTGTCGAATTAAGTTACGAATAAGCCAAATATAACGACGGGCCTTTACGCTCGGCCCGCGAGCGGGTTTAAAGTTTTATACTTTATATTATAAAAGGGAACGACGTATCAACCGTTACTTTACTGGTACCGAATAAACATAATATAATATGAATAAAAGTTGAACAACGACGAAACTATTTGAATATATCCTTAAATTTTTGGTCTGGATTTTTATTTAAAAACCTTTTGCCCATTTAGACTAATTTGCTTAGCTTTACATTTATATATCTTAACTTTACATTAATACGTTCGAAAACCTCGACGAGTTTTTAGGTCGCTTTTAACTATGGTTTTGAACCACGCGTTGATTATATTTTCTATGCTTTTAATTTGTTATGAAAAATTTACTTGTTTATTATAATTTTCGTTTTTAAGTTGTATAGCCCGTATGCTATTAAAGTATATAGGTGTAACATATATAAATAAACCCCTCTTCGAGTATTCACCTTTCGTTATATAGCACGCCGAACTTTTCTAGCCCTTTTTGGCGGAGATAACCTAGGTTTATACGCTTTTGACCCGTTTATTAACACTTGAAGAGCGGTTTATGAATACCTCGACTTACTCCGATCCTAAGTATTAAACGCTAAGTAAACCTTTAATAATTGTTAACAATTTTATTCATATTAGGATTTAAGTTTTTAAGCGTATCTAAATAACTCTAACTACGATCCGTAATACTCATAGAATAAAAGCGATATCGAATATAAATATTTAGCCGTTCGATGACGATTTTTTCGCGATTATATAAATGATTTACCTTCGATTTCCTAACAAAACGTTTTCGAATTATACGTTATTTGGTAAATATACTTCAAATATTTTTAGAAGTTTGGTTAAGGTATATTTTAATAACCTATAAGGTGAAAAATTATACTTTAATTCATAGGGATCAAATAATTTCCGAATGAGGTTAACTTTCGTCCCTAATAGCCTTGCCGACCTTTATAGCCAATGAGGAGTTTATTATAAGGCAATACCTCGAAGGCGAATGTAAATCAAAATTATTTAAATTAAACCTTACCATTATCCGTGTGTAATAATCACACTAAATACCCGTGAGTAAATAGAAGGTGTCAGGGGGTTTATGTTAGCAGTAAGGTAGTAGAGGTAACAAAGGTGCAATATCAAGAAGATGTTTGTTCGTGCTGTAGAATGATCACTAGCCGTTAGGCTATTCAGGTGTGTAGACTGAATACTTAGATTGACAACTGAAGAGATATGAAGGAAATACTATCTATGTGGTGCTGACCGTGTCCTTATATCTGTAATGATCACACTAAATACCCGTGAGTAAATAGAAGGTGTCAGGGGGTTTATGTTAGCAGTAAGGTAGCAGAGGTAACAAAGGTGCAATATCAGAAGATGTTTGTTCGTGCTGTAGAATGATCACTAGCCGTTAGGCTATTCAGATATATAGACTGAATACTTAGATTGACAACTGAAGAGGGTGTCAGGGGGTTTATGTTAGCAGTAAGGTAGCAGAGGTAACAAAGGTGCAATATCAAGACTGTGTTCGTGCGAGTGATGATCAGAAGCCGTGAGGCTATTCAGGGTAGACTGAATACTTAGATTGACAACTGAAGAGCTATGAAGGAAATACTATCTATGTGGTGCTGACCGTGTCCTTATATCCCTATCCTTCATACCGTCTTCAGTACTGGACCGCTGGAGTCGCTGTCGGTCCCATCGGTCCTTCCCTGTCCGGGGTTGCTGACATAAGAGAAGTTCCCCGCCTGATTCTAGACTTCAGGCTTTCTAGTGGCGCAGTGTTGCATACTGGCCTGCTTCCTGGCCCAACCTCTGTCTGGGTTATAACAATATCCTATGGCCTTCATACCATCTTCAGTACTGGCTCACTGCTGCTCAGTGACGCTCATCGGTGCTCACTGAGGCTCACCGGTGCTCACTGAGGCTCAGTGAGCACTTGTGATCTAGATAACCCTAACCCTGGAGGATTGCCTAGTCTGGTGCTGACAAAGAGATGTTCCCCGCCTGATGTGTTGGACTTCAGGCTCTCGGTAACTCAGCTGCATGCTGGCCTGTTTCCTGACCCGCCAACGTGCTTGGGTCATAACACTGTGTCGTAATACTAATAGTGTTATAAGAAAAATATTTTGAAACTTTTTAGGAAAGGAAATCTATAAGTTATTTATAGGGGGGAGAGCATTGAGGCGTCTTTTACGTAACGTAAAAATCGTTCGGCCTGACAAATTTCATACGAAACTGCGACATTTTAAACGGTTGAGAAACGGCTATTTCGCACTTGTCATCCCACGTACCTTCCGCACGTCGCGTACCGCCACGTAGAAAGTATAAAAAAAGGGGGGGGGAGGGGTTATAGGTGTTTTCAAGGGTAAATATTACAGGCTAATGCCTAGCTAGTATTACTAGGGATCTAACCCTAGTAGTTCTATACGTTTTTTGATGCTCTGGAGCAGAGAGGAAGCTGCATAGGAACACGCTCCCACACGTTACGTGACCGAGTTACACCATCTTCCCAGCTCCGTAGCAGCTCCCTAGCTGTAATTTCTCTTTTCTTTCTTCATCGAGATTTATAGACAGAATCCGATTATCCTTGAGCGATAGCTCTGGCCTCAGTCCCGTTACAAGTTTATCCGAGTTCCAATAAATCTTTTAATAGTGATAGTATTTTATAGTGTAACTGGTATCTATAATTTAATAATATTAGTTTAACTCATTCGAATCTTAATTAATCGTTTAGTAATAATAGTATTTAAAAGTATAATTTGTTCAAAGTTCCAATTAGTAATTTTTACAACGTTAGTAATTACGGTATATAATTATAAAGGTTTAAATTACCATTTTTATAATACTTATACTATAGGCTCTAATTAGTTTAGGCAGTTAATAACGGCATGGTTATTAATAATGATGTAGTTATTCATCACTATTAGGGTATAATTATACAATTGTAATTATTGGTATCACTTATTTTAGGGTTAGTATAAAAAATAAATGCTATTGTTTCAGGCAGGTTTTATTTTCTTTTCTCCTTTAACGATGCGCGTACTTTTAGAACGTAGATTCATAATTAACTATTTGGCGTATATATATACAAACCACTATCTTAATTCATCATCCGAACCGCTTTTATACCTAGGTTACTTTACCAACTCTATATTTGAACCTCTCCTGAAAATAGATAACCCGTAAAAATAAATGTATAAGGCGCTGTTTGGCGCGCTAATGTAAAAGGGACGAGGTTGCCATCGCCAACACCACTACTAGCCTTGCCTCTTCAGGCAGCATATCGTCCATCCCTGCCTTTCTCTTCGGCTCCCCCTCCACCGCCGCCGCCGACAAAGTCTTTATCCCTTCTCTTGTTTTCTCCCCCTCCCCTCCTCCCCTTACCCCCTAAAGAAAAAAAAAGGGAGGCTTTTAAGGTTATTAATCTTACTCTTTCGCCATAGGTAAAAACCTCTTTACCCTTAACGGCTACCCCTTACCATTAAAACCATAAATTAACCAAATTATAACGCGGTTTGTATGAATAATTTTCCCTTCAATTTATATTATTTTAATATTCCTTCAAACGAGGCCAAAGCGGCTGATTTTGTCCGCTGTTTCGAATTACGGCTTACTAAGGTACGCTGCGAGGCCTTTTTAGGGCGTAAAACTTTTAAAAAAGGTATTCGGGTTTACGTTTCCAGGTAGTTAATGGATACGCATTATATTCCATATATCGCGCTCACTGCTCCTGGTAAGTTTATTAACGATTGCTGCCAAACTGAAAGTTAGTCGGCTCGTTATTATTCATACAAATGGATCAATAATGAACAATCCCCCATTCCAGTAATACTAAAGCTGTAAACTAAGTCTTTATTACGCGCCCACTATTTCTATAGTAAATTTTCTTTTAAATAGTAATTCTAACTACGATGAATAAATACCTATTATTTCAATAACTTATTCGGGACGTTCTTAAAAACAATTACTTTTGTAATAGCTGAAATAAACCGATATTGATTAGTAATAAGCGTTAATTGGCGTTTTAAAAACGGTAACCGTTATCGCCGCCTAAAAGGCAGGCTTACGTATTTATTATATAAACAAATTCGATAACTTTATCACACGTCATCATATAACGGATAAAGACATCTCGCGCTCTTTACCTTAATATATATAGTTTAAGGCGCAGGGGCTTTCTTCCAGCGACGTCGGTTGAGGCATCGATAGCAGTGGTGGCGGTTACGTTAGCAGTAACAGCGACGGCGAAGGCAGCAAGAACGAGGAGAACGAAGACGACGACGACGAGGAGGAAGACACGGCGCCACCCTCCCTCTTCCTTTTCGGCAACAACTAACAGCCTCTTTTGATATGATTACTGGTTTGTTCAGCCATAATATAATTCGTTATATAATAATGAAATTACCTTCCAAAATCGTAACATATATAATATATTATAAAAGAAAAGACTAAAATGAATTTTAATGAAATCGTGAATAATAAATGTTAAAAGTAATGATATATTAAAATCGGCATGCACGGTAAATTAAAATAACGATTTAACATTCAAAACCGTATAAATAAGTTCAATACAAGGGAAACACCAAATAAGAGGCATAAAACATCTAATTAAAATAAAGTCGTATAACCTTTTTAATAACGTTAACGAAGAGAATATTTACTAATAGAAGCGATTTCAATACCCTATTTGGAGCGTCTTTAATTATTACATTTATTAGGTTTGATATTTTGTTAATTTACTTTGTTTTTGAATTCCGCAGCGTTCATACGATTAGTGTAAGATTATAATATCAATTAAAAATCGTTTTTCATTCATAATCCTGAGTTTAATGAGGCATTCTGAAAGGGGAGAAAAGGTAGTATAAACTATTAAAAAGGAAATTCAAACTAAAGTTTGGAATAATTATCCGAACCGTTATCGATACAGTAATTCTAGAGTCAAATCCTCCAACTATATCGTAAATTTCCAAGGTTAAAACGTTTCAAGTAACCCGTTTATATTTTATTAATCTTCGATAAATCATTTTCATTACAGTTAAATGCGTTTGGAGCTGGTAATTTGTTACTGAAAATAAAAATAAATTTTATTTACGAATTATAATCGGTATTATTTGCGAAGGATCCGTCGGTAAAAGTAAAAAGTTCTACTGTATACATATATAACGGTACAAATCGTAAGCCGTGTTTCGAATTATTTATCTTCCATTTAAAGGGCCTATTAAACGATTTACATACATTATCTAAAAGATCGGTTTAATATTATACAGCAACCGAAAAGTTAAACGCCGCTTTCAGCTATACTATTAATAAGACCTAAGCTTGACGTATACATTGATATTTATACTTTTTAGCTCTTTCTTTGATGATTAAGGTTAATAAAATTAACTTTATGTAATTACCTTTTTTATATGAGGTTTAGAATATCATTCCGAAAAATAATTGTTACGCCGCTGAAATTAATTATATGGTCTTCCACTAGGTATACTCAAGACTACACTTTTAGACCGGTTTTTAAAAGTTTCATTTTCTTTGTAGCAAAAAACGACGTATTATATAACATTAGTATATCGTCCGTTTACATTTTAGTAATTATAGATCCTTTAAAACGTAGTATCGAAACTAATAAACATAATTTTAAGGTTGAGTTGGTTATTTCGAGCCGCTTTTAATAATACCTTCAATAGTTATTATATTATTATACCACAACTTTAACGAATCTTTAATGTGGTTTTAGGATACATAAAATCGTCCTATGTCAATAATACTTTCAGAGTTTTACAGGTATATATATATAAATACATTGTTTTAAATACTTCTCTAATTATGTATAAACTTCTATAATATTACTAGATTTGATATAAAGGTTATAAAGGGTACATAAAGGGGCGAAACACGATAAAATTAAACGATAGCCTACTCATTTTCAAGTGTGTAATTAGGTTATAATATCATTTTACCGGTGTAATCGTACCTTTTAATTATAAGGCTTTTTTTTCATAAGATTCACTGGTTTTATGCTCTACCTCGTATCTTAAGCGAGTGTAATGTTTTTTATAGATATTGTAAATTGTTAGGTTAAACATTTAAAAGTGAAAAACGATTTATTCTATTAAAACCGTAATTTAATTTCAGGTTAATAATTTAAAAAGGTAACTTAGGGCGGTAATAATATCTTTTCGGCGAAATTTACACTTGACGTATGATTCGCCGTTTCTTTCGAAATAACGACAAAGTCCGTAATAAAGGCTTTAAACTGTCTTTTGTTTTTTGAAATAAGTAAACGCTCTCGATGAAATGGTATTGATTTCATTAGAATAGATGTGGCAGTTTCGTAAATCGGTAAAGGTTATAAAAGTATATTCGGGGGGTATATAGGTTTTAGAGGTGGTTTGGATTCGTTATTATAGGAGTTATTTTATGAGTACAACTTGTCGAATTACGCTTTTAGGCCGCCATTGTTTACCTTTTCCTTTTTATACTAGCATATGATTCTCTAGCTAAATGAATTAGGATTATTCGGTAAGTTTACAAATATATTAAAGCCTTTCATTCCGTTGATTTTTCGAAAGATAATTTATCAGTTCCTCGTTTTCCAAATTACGGCTTCAATTTGTAATAGTAGGTATAAAACGCTAGTCTTAGGTAGGCCGTTTATTATAACTGATGTTTTTAAAACATTATTCCTAGCCCGTAAAAAACGTAATACTGCTAAAGCATTCGCTATAATATTTGCCCCTTATATCGTAACTAGTAATAGCGTTACATCTGCATGAATTTTAGGGTAATTACCTAAAATAAGGAGTGTAAAAATTGACTTACTTGAGATAAAGTATTATTAACAGCGTTTACTATTATTCATAAGATATAATCATTAAAATGAATACCTTTTAATCTTTTAGATAATATAGTCATCGTTTTCACACAGTTCGTAAAATTATTAACATTTTCTAATATCCTATAATAATTTGAATGGTATTTATTCACATTTATTAACGGTAATTCTAGCTTTAGTACGTCATTCGGTTAAGTTGAAAGCTATATCTGTATTATAAGCGGTTTAATTCGAAGGATTTAAATAGATGTTCGACTAATAATTTACTAAATTATGGTAACAATCCGTAACAGAAACGTTTCGAATAAATTTCGCGGCTTGAAATAATATTATTATGTCGACGACGTATAGTATTGGCTAGCCGTCAAGGTATATGATATCTATGATAATGTAGTAGTTAAAGTTTACATCATTGTAAAGGTGGAATTTAAACGGCCGTGGGGTATTCAAATATAGTTAATACTTGTAATAAAACTTTTCGATGGCTTTTAATGTTTTTTTCACTATATTTGGGTATCCTGTTACGTAAAGCAGTCGTAAAAGACGTTTTAGGGCCGGGTATCCTAATCGACGGTATAATATCCTTCATTTTGGCTACGTTAGGTAAACGGCTTTAATTGTACGCGTTTTTAGACAAAACTATATGTATTTAAAGTTAAAACGAAGCGATAAGGATACATAATCCGAACGCGAACGTATTGATTGGTTGTATTCCGAGCCTTAATTTAGAATTTATTTATATTTGTTAACGATAATAAAAATAAAGTTTTAAAGTTTATTACGTAAATTTAACGAGTTCGAATTTTGTATTTATAACGATTATATTGAGTAACGATGCCTTACTGTTAGCGAATAAAAATTTCCAGTATTTTCCTATTCGGTTAAGTAAAAACTTAGGAAATCTCGCCGCGAAAACGTCGAATTGCTGTTTTCTGGCGGTTAAGATTTTCATTACGCCGATATTTGGTACAATACCGTGGAATCAGTTACCATACCTATTAGAAAATATAAATTGCGACGTTATATTGGCGTTTAACATTTCGTTTTCGTAATTTAGGCTTATGATGTATAGAAACAATATATTTTATTAGTTCACAAATACTCGTTAGTCGGTTTCCCTATCTTAAGCTATTAAGTAAGTATTGTTTTCATTTAGGTTTTCCTCTTCAAAGGTTTATTCGTAGGGGTAGGCATTAAACTTCTTTTTTACGCCTTCTTAGTTAGCTACATACGTTATAAAAGGGGTTTCTATCTGGTTCTTTGGTAGATAATTCGATTAAAATTAGCGTTTAATCCGAATTTATTCGTATACTAGATTATTAGTCGACTAATAACCGAACTAATTAAATATAATATTCTAGAAAACTTATAAGGCTTCATATACTTTTTCATAAACATTATAATATATGTTATAAATTTCATATTTCGATGTAAGATCGTTTTTGTTAGTAATTGCTCTACCCCTGGTTTCTAGGACTTTTTCCTCGGTGTTTTTAGCTTTTATAACTGTATTGAAGGCGTTCATTTCACTTTAAGTACAACTGAAACCATCGATCTAAAACGTGGTAAATTAATTTCACGAGGTTTGTTTTGATAATTTAGTTTTCGACTTTAGTTCTTTTAGTTACAAGCACCAATACAAAACTTATTTATCAGTGTGTTAAGGTTTTAAGCGATGTTTCAAAGCTTATATAAAAAGCCTTTAAGTCTTTTTCTGATTTAAATTACGTAAGGTTAAAGTTTGGGTTTCCGTGGCATATTTTCATAACTACCTAGATAAACAATTTATCTCCCTTTTATTTTGGTTATAAGGTTGCCTAGTATTTTCAGAACTTTATTAGTAAAGCGGTAAATACTTTTTATAAGGATTTGTTAGAATTTTTACGTTAATATTTTATCACTTTCCAAAAAAATCCGTTTAACCCCTATTATAAAGCTTGTAATTTATTTATGTATTGAGATGTATTTTCGAACGATTATAATATTCCGTAAATATATCTTTTTATGTGGATATAAATATATACCTTTATAGATAGTATATTTAGGTGGCAGTACATTACGCTATAAGGTACACTCTTATAATATGCACGATCACGTGTCATGCTATAGGCTGTACTCTTGCAGTGTATATGATAACATGATACGCTGCAGATTACACTCTCATGCGTGGAGCGGTATAGAAGAAGGTATTCCAGAGTGGTACTCTCTAGGTGAATGCTTATAAGCCCTAAATTGTAATATATACCTCTAGATGCTTCTTTTTTATACATATCTTGACTTATTTTATTATAATACCAATTATCTTTTGATTACTCTTTCACTTGCTTTATTTTATGTGAACAAGTATTTATACCTTACCGACACTAATTAGTAGCCGACTCGGTCGATTACAGACAGCTTGGGAAAGAAGAGACAGATATACGTTGAATACCTATAGCGGGATGCTATAACGGTACCAACTTTTTGTACTTTGATACTTCGTTTTTACAAGAATTACACGCCGACGTATATAAAGATTGTAAAGACTAAATAATATAAAAAAAGAAAACTTTAACATGATATTATTAACCCTTATTTGGCGTTTTATTTGTTAAAAGCTTCGTTACGCCATCATTAACCCTTGTTTGGCGCTCTGACATATCCGGATACTTTTTGGAGAGCGTCCTATCACGCACTAGGCTAAGTAAGCTAAAATCACCAAGTTTCAGAACCCTTCGCTGGGACCCATCTGATTTTTTTTTACGAACCACTCGCTCCAGCAAAGTTTCGATCGGTTGTATATAAACAAACAACTCGATCGCCCCACCAAAATCGGTTACACACCAAGTAACCAACCGACTCCCTTCACCAAGTTTTGCTATAGCACGCCAATACGGACAGACCACCACACCCAAAAGCATACAACAACTTGAAATTTCCCTTGCCTTACCCAATTTCCCACATCCGCCCTATGTGTTTCAAGTTTACCTACGTTCGCCCTATGTATTTTAAGTTTGGTACCTGCAACATCTTGAATTTTCCTAACCGCTTGGCTAATGTGGCGCTACTAAACGCTAATAAAACCTTTTCATATTCGTCTTGTTTTTAGTTTCGTTTACCTTATTTATTAAGTTTATTTGAGTTTTTATTAATCGCTTGACTAGTGTGGCGCTACTAAATGTTAACAAAATCTTTTCCCGTTCGCCTTGTTTTTAGTTTCGTTTACCCTGTGTATTTTTGTTTATTTCATTTTTCCTAGCTGCTTGACTAATGTAACGCTAATAAGCGTTACTAATTTGAGACGCCAGTTATAGCCCTAAGACCAATAATACCGGAGGAGGCCAGCGTTTACTTCGACCTTTTAATCGCAGACGTAGGAATCAAAAAGGATAATGCACGAAATCGACTTAAGCCTTTATGATAACACCATCGATTCATCAGTTAAAGAACTCAAACACTATATCGCGAACATATACATTTTAGCCGCTATATTTCGCTATTGAGATGAGGAATTCCAAGGACTTGATATACTGGATGATTTCCACAAAATATTTTCGAATTGGACGCTAGGCATATGGTAAATAGTAAACCTTTCTATTGCTAAAGCCTTATGAATTCGTTTACAAAAAGGAGGCATTAATACCCTAGGGAGTAGGAATAGCTGCCTGATAGAAACCCTATTAGAAACAGCACAACTTTTCGATTTGCCAGACTGGAAGAATAAAGATTTGTACCTTATAGACTTCGTAAAGAGGTGTTACCTTATATAATAAAAGAAACTGTTGTTGGAACGGTGGGGACGAGGCGTAAAAAGACTGTATCTCTAAGAAAAAGAAGGGCTATTAGGGAAGGAAGGCCTATGTGAGCCATAAGGAGGAAAATAACTGCCAGGAAAGGAGGGCCTTTATATATAATCCAAGCTACAGCTGCAAGGAGGATGGAAAGGGCTATAGGAGGAGGAAAGCTTTTGTGTGCAACTCGAACCACACCTTTAGAAAAAGGAAGGGAAAGAAAAGATTGACCCTATACGCTTTTAAGAGAAAAAAGTGCTAGTTACGCATTCTTGGCCATGACCTTAAAAGAAGGAGGGGCCAGGTATAAAGTCTGAGCCATAGCCTTAAGACGAAGGAGGGCTGAAAAAGGATGAAAAGAAAGGCTTAGATAAATATTATGAGCCGTAACAAAAAAAAGAGTATATAAGAGAAGGAAGACCTAGATATGCAGTTTGGACCGTAGCCGCAAGGAGAAGAAAAAGGGCTTGATACGCAGTTTCCAACCGACAACGAATTGCAGGATCTGCCGCAAATACAACAAATATACCGCTCGCTTATTTCAAAATCGGCTACGTTTGTAGTACCTACACCGATCGTACTAGCAGATTCGGCTATAATACATAAATCCAAGCCAATACTTCAGGAGGAGGAATAGCCAGATACTTTATATGTAACTAGGTCTCTATAAGAAAACAAGAGCGCTCCTGTCACCACGAAAACAGGCTACCTACCTACGATAATAAGCTACCCACAACAGTATTTTACCGCTTTTAACTACGTACAACGTATTGACGTACGTATTTATGATATATACAATGTTTTTAACACTTGTTATGACTACCGACGTTACGAAGAAGGTTACGTAACCTAATTCGTAAGATATTACTGCTTTATTATAAGTAAAAGAACGAAAAAAAGAAAGGAGTTTTGCCTAGAATGATGGCATATACTACTGTTACTATTAACTAAGAATATCGCTACTATACAACTAATACGAACCAAAGCTATACTGTCACTACTAGATATGAAACGCATAAAGAAAGAAGAAAATATTGCTTGTGTGGGTATAATTATATACCTTCATATATAGTATATTTAAGTAGCAGTATATTACGCTGTAAGGTACACTCCTATAATATATATGATCACGTGTCATGCTATAGGCTGTACTCTTGCAGCGTATATAATAACATGAGATGCTGCAGATTATACTCTCATGTGTGGAGCGGTCTAGAAGAAGGTATTCCAGAGTGGTACGCTTTGGGAGAGAGCTTATAAGCCCTCACTTGTAACGTACACCTCTGGATGCTTCTTTTTCATATATATCTTGACTTACTTTACTACAATACCAATCATTTTTTGATTACTCTTCTACTTTCTCTGTTTCACGTGAACAAGTACTTAGATCCTACCGACAATTTACGTAAAATGATATAAATATCACTTATTAATTTACCTAATAAATTTACTGAGTAAAACTATATAAAATTGTAATAGTTTAATATCTACTCTCCTATAAATATTTCATATTATACGGATTTTATTATCGAATACGTCGTATAGTTCGTTATTTTAATTCTAGTCCTTATTTCATAACCCAGAGAAGTTAATAAGTTTCGTAAGGATACTTTTATCAGTGGGAAAATAATATAGCAGGAAGTTGCGATAGGGGTCACAGTTAGTAGGTATTGATTTGTAAGGCTCGTATTATCGTTTTAAGTCGCTTATTTTATCTTCGGGAGGGCCATTTCCCTTGTTTAGGCCGATTTTGTTACGGCTAAAAGGGTTATCTATTATATCCAGAGAGTTATTTTATCTATATTTTTCTTTAAAATTAAGTTCTAAGGAGGGTCCGTATTCGATCCATATAGTTCATAATCTTCGTAATCCTTCCTCCACTTTTGTTAATTACTAAGCTTCGTATTTCTCTTACATGGCGCGGTTAATCTTCCAGAACGTCTTAAACTTTACGTATGTAAAGTGTTTTGAAACTTTTTCTATATTTCTTTAATAATTCGTTTCTTACATTCCACCAGCTAATATCCTTTTACAAAGTCCACTTACAATACTTTTTTATATTCCTATTCTAGGAATTCATTAAGTTAGGTTATAGTAAACACGGATTTTATAATATGGCCATTTTTTCTACCTGGTATATTAATTCCTCTACTTCGTAATTAAACCCTTCATACTTTGGAAATCGAGTTATATATTATATACTAAATTTCCAACATCTATTTGGAGAATTCTCCTTGGAAATCATCCAATATATCGATTACTTAAGCCTTTCATTTTTAATAATGTAAAATCACTTTTGTAACGTATATATTCGCCGCCCAAAGATTTAAATTTTCCACCGACGTTTTAAAGGTATTATTCTACTTTTTAGGTTAACGAGTTGTAGAGATTTCCTTCGAAACGTTTTATATTAATATAGGAGGTTTATATATTTGTTGACTTTATCCAGATATATTGTAGATACATTTATAATTACGAAAATACAAATTATATCAGAATATTATAAAAGCCGGTTTATGTGCTTTTCGGAATTTCTGAAACGGTACAAAGGTTAATACGACGTAATGGTTAAAATTCGTATAGGTTTTCAATACGATATTTAAAATGGGTTTCAAATGAAATAGTAAATACAAATAAATAAAGGATAATGGTTCGAATAATACTATATAATGTGTAAATCAAAGCAGAATAAAATAAAATAAAACTTTTTAGGTAAAGCGTTAAAGGCTTATTTAAAATAATAAATTTTAAATGAAATGGAAACAAATTATAACTATAAGCTAATCAGGTGTTCTGAATTAACTCTTTACCGTTTTACAAACGTTATACTAGTTGAATAACTAGTAAACTTAAACATCGTAAGTAATAAATTCACATAAATGATATATTCATAACAAATAAGGAAAGGCTAACGAGGTAATGGTGAGGGGAAAAAGGATATAAAAAGGTATACTAAACGCTTCAAATATTGTATCTAACGTTTACGAAATATGCAGGAATAGTTCGAAATATATTTTAGGTGTGTGATGTATATTTCATGAACGGTTTAAATACTATGTTTTAACGGCTTTCCAAGTTTATAAGCGGTTCGAATGCTACGTTTAAATCGGATCAGTCCTAACAAAGGGTTCTGAAACTCATTAGTTTTAACTTACGTAGCGTAATAAGTAATAAGACGCTTTTATAAAAGTATATGGATACGTCCAAAGCACTAACCGAGTTAATAATGACGTAATAGGGTTTTTCATAATTAAAAGACACTAACCAAATTAATGATTTCGTATTTAAATTATCCTTCTTAAAGTTACTTTACTCTACAATCTTTTCAAATTCACGTATGTTTTTTGTGAAGCGTAATATTAAAATACGGATAGTTGAAACCGCTATAATATCCTGCTATGAGTATTTAACTCAGATTCTTTATTTCTTTCCTAAGCTATCTGTAGTTAACCGCGTCAGCTATTAATTAATATCGGGAAAGTCTGTTCTACTGGGTAAATTAACGAAAAGGTAATAGTAAAACAGTTGTAATATATATTAAAGTAGATAGATAGGTTAGAGGGAGAGGAGGCATCCGGCGAGTATAAGCTTTCACTAGGGCAATGGCACTCTATCATGGCACTTTGCCAATCTCCCTTCTAGGCAATGTCACTTTACCGTGCACTTTGCCAATGCCCCTTCTAGGCAGTGGCACGTTATCATACACTCTGCAAGAATGCACCTTGCAAAGTGGTACGTTACCGTACACTCTGCAAAGGTGCAACTTGCAGCGTGGCCGCTTACTAACTATAGAGATATATGATAATATCCACAAAGAGGGAATAAAAAGATCATACAAATAGTATAGTAAAAAAGCAGAAACTATTATCGTTACCAAATGCTTATACTACAATATACACTAACACCACATAACAAAAAACGCAAAGATTGGTAAAATCTTTGATTATAATGGTCTACAAGTTAATTATATTATATCTATTTCAAGGTGGGACATGGGTGGAACTTCAGCCCATACAAACCAAAATGTAATTTGGCTATCGATTTACATAACCTAAAACTCTTTATCTACTACTTGACCTATGCAATACCACTGTTACTTCGACTACGATTCAAACTGACACACGCTGCAACGTCTAAAGTCCTGCCAACAGTTTGGATTATAACAAAAGACAGCATTATATACTATCGTATACCAATAACCGGGTTCGACCTTGGTTATATATTAGATTTCGTGTAGACGGAAGCATATATACCGAACATAGTTAACATAATTTTGTAATGGATTGTTTTCTTTTTGTTTGGGGACTCTGTTGCTGTGAAATGCGTTTGTTTGTTATTCAAGGCACTTTAAAGTGAAGCCGGTGTGGCTGGACTCGGAGCAGGATGCAGCTTCTTTCTTATTGGCCTGCCGCCGTCGGTGTCGTATCAGGTTAGCGGTGTAACGGGCATTCTCAAAAGCTGGATATGCGGCTGCGAGGTCGGCTCTTCGATTCATACCAGATGCTCACTATCAAGCGTTGCCAAGTGTGATATACTGAGGTAAATACCTAGGTAGGTAGGTCTCAGGCCCTGTCGTAGGTATACTGACAAGTAGATTGGCAGCAGGAAAGCATGGGCGAAAACATTTGATGATTATTCTTGATTCCTGACAGCACCCAGAATACAACTGTCTATGACCCAGACCGCGTCTCACACGGCGGAAGAACAGATTCCGTTCCATAGCTCAACAAGGACGCCGGCACCATGAGTTTGACTGTGGCTATTCCGGCCTCAGGTCCTGATGATGGATTCATTCCTGGAACAGTTCACCTAGTCGATCTAGAAGGGACAATGCACGCCCGCCATGCGGAGGGGGGTCAACGCGATGTTGTGCTCGTTCCGGCCCCGTCCAACGACGTTGACGATCCTCTCAACTGGAGTCCCAGGCGCAAGCTTCAATCTACTTTTTGCATGAGTGTGTAAGCCGCCCCTCCATGCCCTTGAGATGAGATGGATTGCATTTCATGTTTTGGACTAATGAACGCGAACTCGGCGCAGATACACCATGGCTGTTGGCATAGCGAGCGCGGCAATCTATTCCATCCTGACGCCCATAGCAGAGGCAACCAGCCTCACGTTGGATGAGTTGAATACCGGGACTGGCTACCTGTTTCTTTCTTTTGGATGGGGCTGTCTCGTTTTCCAACCCATCGCACAGCAGTATGGCAAGAGGCCCACGTACCTGTTCTCTCTGTTGGCAACCATGGTGCGTCTGAATCCACGTATGAGGCTCGTCCAAGCCACAAGCCATCTGAACTGTTACCATGCCCAATGCTGATGGACTGCAGTGCATCATGATCTGGGCTCCGTTCACCACCACCAACAGCCAATGGGTTGCAAGCAAGGTCCTGCAAGGGCTTGTTGGTGCTCCTATTGAGTCACTCTGCGAGATTTCCGTCTCGGATATTGTAAGTTCATTCATGGTTGGCTGATCTAGTGTCGCGTGATCGCAAGCTGACACACCGCCAGTACTTCACGCACGAACGCGGCACCTATCTTGGAGTATATGCCCTCCTCCTGACGAGCAGCAGCTTCGTGGCCCCACTCATCGCTGGCTTCATCAACGATAGCCAAGGTTGGCAGTGGGTTTTGGTAAGGATCGCCGCCCTAGGTGTAGCTGGGGCCTGGGGGCTGGGTGCTAACCGTTTGGCAGTACTGGTGTGCTATAGTCTGTGGCATTGCATTCATCATCTGCTTCTTCCTGATGGAAGAAACAAACTATCAGCGTTGGCCACAGACACAGGCCGAGCCGGCCGAAGTGGACACAGCTGTGGATGTTTCCAAAACAAGTGATCCGGAGAACAGACCAGGCGCCAAGTTAAGGTCCCCAGCACCATCCACCAGAGCGGGCGTCATGGAAAAGTCTCCAAGGTCCTTCGGGCAGAGAATGGCCCTGTTCCGCCGCGAAGATCAGCACCAGAAGAATATGATGAAAGGAATGGTTCTTCGGCCGTTGATCTTCCTCACCTTTCCCGTGATATTCTTTGCTGGCTTCGCGTACGGAGCGATGCTCTGCTACTTCAACATCCTCAACGGCACGACGTCGTTGATCTTGGCCGGGGCGCCCTACCACTTCTCGTCCAGCAAGGTCGGCCTGACTTACATCGCCACACTCTTCGGTTCCGCGACAGGGTACGTAGCGCCTGCATGCCACCTCGCCCCAAGAGCGAAAGATCTCTGGCTCTTGATGCGTCCGAGGCCGTTTTTCGTCCACATGAATATGCTAACGATCGCTGCGTGGATCCAGATCGTACTATTCGGGTCCCTTCGGCGACAGGTTCGTGCTCTGGAAAGCCCGACGCAACGGCGGCATCCGCGAGCCCGAGCACCGTCTCTGGCTCTACGCCCTCCCTCTCGTGGCCGTGCCCAGCGGCCTCGTCCTCTGGGGCGTCGGCGCGGCCCACGGCGTGCACTGGCTCGGGCCCGTCACGGCCATGTACATGCTCGGCACCTGCATCGCCGTGGGCTGCCAGTTGCCGGTCGCCTACTGCATCGACTCGTACAGCGACTTGGGCGCCGACGGCATCGTGACCGTCATCATCGTGCGGAACTCGATGAGCTTCGCCATCGGCTATGGGTGAGTCTCGATTGCTGTGCGTGTGAGGCCGCGAAAGACGGCGACTGACGGATGGAGCCAATGTCGCAGGATTACGCCGTGGGTGACGAACATGGGGTATCAGAATGCGTTCCTCGTTGCTGCGTTCGCTGCTCTGGCGGTGATCGGCGGCTTCCTGGTCTTGATCAAAATCGGCAAAGGCTTGAGGAAGAACAGCACTGCGCGGTATTTGAAGTACATCAAGCAGAGGGAAGCTGACGGGATCGTGCACTGAGAAGGGCGCCAGACTCCAGAGTGAGGGTAGAAGAGATAGCTCCAGGGTTTCCTCCAGGGTTTCAGGGTTTCGTCCAGGGTTTCCTTCAGGGTTTCTTCCAGGGTTCCAGGGTTTCTCCAGGGTTTCCTACCCTAGAGCGGCCGTCGGAAAGACGGTTCCAGGCAGCGCCGGGTCGGACCGGCCTCGGCCTCGCCATCATGACATGCTTTGCGGTGCGGGTCGATTTCATGACATGACTGATGTCCTGCCCCTACTCGTGGAGAGTCTTCTCGCACATCAGAGACTCTCTGACATATAGTCTAATCTGTGCTGGCCTATCTTTTCTCCATCTTATCCATCATGTCCGTCATATCTCGCTCGGCCTTAGCACCTGCTTGCGCATCCATCATGGCCTTCCTCCCAACAAATATCGACGACCTTCCGAGCGAGGCAAGTGTCCACACCACCATGGCCTCATGCATATACAAGAGCCTTAACTAACACCCTCCAACTCAGATCCTCATCCAAGTCCTTGAGACCCTGACAACCCTGCAGCTCCTCCCCGCCGCCCGCATCAACCGCTGCTTCCACGGCCTCACGCTGCGCATAATACACACCCGTCTGACAGAGGCCGCCTGGCTTCCCGACCACGAGCTGATCCTCGAATGCTATCACCCCTCTGCCAAGATCTCCACCCCCTACCTCCACTGCGACTACCTCGGCACCGACGAGCTGGCCGGACACAGCGACGACGCGGCGAGCCAGCTGACCCTGGGCCAGATGCACGCCCTCTACTCGCGCTTCCGGCCCGTCGTGCAGGAGGAGAACCGCAGGGGCCGGGCGCGCCACCCCGCCGCCGCCGGCGGCCGCAGCGCGCGCGCCGGCGAGGACGACGAGGCCCGCACGGCCTCGGTCGGCGTGCGCCTCGACGCCGGCGACCCCTTCAGCCAGCTGTGCGCCGTGACGAACCTGGTCAAGACGGGGCCCCGGCGGGGCCTGTTCCTGAGCCACGTCAACGTCGACGACGGCGTCGTGCGCGTGTTCCGCCGCTTCCTGGCCGCGCGGGCCGCCGGCGCCGGCGCGGACGACCCGGTGCTGTGGACGGGCCGCCACAAGACCGTCGGCATCAGGTTCCGTGTGCAGGCCGCGGACGCGGACGCCGGCGCGACGAGACCCGCGCTGTGGGCTGCCGACGAGGACCCGCCGGTGGCGTACAACCTTGTGTACGAGGAGCTGCTCATCCGCACGAGCACGCTGTTGCTGGCGGCGGAGAATTCAAAGGCCCAAGAGGTCACGAGCACCGGTAAAGCCGTCATCATTGCCACCGTCTAGAGAAGCGGACCCGGGAAGAAGAAGGCACCACCCGGATGAGCTCCTCCACAGTGAGACATGACGAGGAGCCGAGAACGGTTTCGCACTGAGTTGGGGGCAGCTCCCTGCAGAACACTCCAGCTGCTCTCCGTCCAGCCTGGTCCAGGAGACTTTAGCAGTCAGTGAACTGCTGGTCTGGACAAGCCTCGAAGACTTCACACAACAATGGTGCGGCCTCGTGGCCCCGATGTGCTCCATCCACTACCCAGCTTCCTGGAATCCGGTCGATGGACGCTCTCTACCGCCTGCCATCAGAGTGACGATCGATTACGTATAATCACAAACATCCCAGATATCGGCTACGTGGTAGACTCCTGCGGCAAAATACCTTGCATGGGCCAAGTGTTCTGCTTCCAACCACCGCCTTTGTTCCAACAACAGAAACAGTGGGCTACACAGCCTTTCATTTCGGTTGGTGTCGCCTGATTTCTAAAATATGGAGAGGCATGAGTCGGGCCACATATGCCAATGGGATGTTGTTTGCGAACAGGCCAGCGCAAGACCAGCATGGTCACCAAGGTGACGTTTGGAGCGTTCTCTCTCAAGATTTCGAAGTGGGTCTTACAAGTGAATAGACGTTATCTGCACAGCGCCGCTATTGCTCTTGTAGCAAGCAGTTTCTTGATCTGATTCTCAACATCAGCCTTTAAGCCGGCGAAATAGCAGTTAGAAGGATGCCGGTGATGGGCCCATGACGTCTACTAAGTGAAAGTAAGTTCACTGTCACCAGCTCCAATTTGGATGGAGGTAAGTGCAGCTGGAGCATAGTAAAATGAAAAGTTGGG
>JASMMZ010000011.1:1948402-2111913 GCA_038502455.1 Anisogramma anomala | reverse complement strand
CAAGACACTCAGAAACACACAACAGAGAGCTCCGCCATTGGTAAATGCAATTCATCACAGCACATAGGCACGTTGAACATGGGGGCCTGGTTGAAATCAAGGATTGGATGTATCACTATATCACATCTTCGATACAGTGGAAGGTGTAGATGATTGGTTCATTGTGTGTGCAACATGGGTCCAACAGATAGGTGCCATCTTGTCACCATACGGCTGGAAATTAGAATCTCTCCAGAGTAATTTCTGTTCTCTATATAGGCTTTCTAGGCCCTGACTAAGCCAATGATGCAGTCCCTATAATACTATAGACCATATAGCACTGTACCAACACTGGCGACATGTACGAAATCTGGAAGCAAACACACAGAAAGCAAACACACAAACAAAAAACGCTGGCAATTTGTGTTGAAGGAACTATACAAGATATTGTATAGGCTTATAGATTCTTAGAATACCTAGACATCTACTTAGAGAACTTCTTGATATATAATCAAAAGAATCCTTAAAGATCTCGATCATTACGATTGAAACATTACATTAATAAGTACTAATAGTACAAACAGCTGAAACTAGCTGCAATCCTTATCTCGATGCCCTCATAGCTTGAAAATACAATTCACTAGTTTTCTGGTGGAAATTCTCATTTTCGAAGCGCTTTTTGCATCTATAATATTGAGTATTGTATATAAGCCTTGAATAAACTATAGCCATTGAAATTCCAATATACTCCCTAATACAATATCTGTATATTCTGGATAAAAACAATAAAAACGGTGTATAGTTTTAAGTAAAAAATGAGTGATGTAGAGTTGAAAATTGAATGAAATAAAGTTGAAACCATTCAAAAACCATATAAACATCCAATTGAAACCAATAACATATAATTTCAGTCTCTTATATATAATTACAGTGAAATTGATACCAATAACTACCTAACTATATCAAATACATAGTATCATATCGTGATTTAAAGTATAGTAATATAAAAACTATAAAGTATTGACTTTACTCAATTAAACTAGTCCAAACCTCTGCATTATTTTTTTCGTACTGTGCCCCAGACAAAGGTTTTATCAGTCCGTCATCTAGCCATTTATCCGTAAAACCCTGTCCAACTTCGAATATACCACGCTCACTTATATCTGTAACGGAGTATCCTTTAAAAGAATATACTTGGTGTTTCAATAATATTTAGGGATTTTTAACAAATTAACAACACTTTTATTATTATAGAGGATAGTAATAACTTTAGGAATATAAAGTTTTGTAAATAGATTCCTAATCTAAAGGGTATTTTGGGTTGCCTTTATAACAGCTAGTAATTTAACATCCACAAAAAAGATTTATTCTAAACCCTAACTTTGAAACCCAATTAACGATGCTGTTAATAGTATAAATTTTATGTTCATTCATTAATTTTCAAATAGTGTTATCTATCTTCTAATCCCAATCTCATTAGCTACTCATTCAAAGTCTATTATATTTTTAATAATCGTAACAAATAAAATTTATAACATTATAATATGATTTTGCTACTAATATTTTCTCTGACTTGTAATTCATCAACCTTTTATTTTTTGAAGTATTTCAAAGCGGAACTGAGAAGTGTGATGTTTTCAAATCAAGGATTGTATGTAATGTAGAAATATATTGATTTTAGGAAAGCGATATATAATCTAGTGCGACATTTCCTATTTTTTTGTAATTTACTATCACTGGGTAGGGCCCACTATATAGCCAGTATAATGCGGCCCTTGCTAATTTTCAAGGCACATAACCTGCGGGAAAGCTCTCAACTTTAGTGTTCATACCCTACAACAACAACCTCATTCGAAAATGCCTATTTCTAAGCTATACAATATAATTTGTAAAACAAACTATTATAAATTTAAGCCTTTTGACCCATGACCAAAAGAAACGAATACGTAAATTTAAAACCCAAATTTTATACACGTATAGCCAATTTTTGAGTAATGAGTTGTACGTATATATTGAATGTTAATGAAGTCTTATAATCAACCGTATTAATTCTCACTACGTGCTATATAATTTTAAGTGGTTACAAATATGGATTACATTCATATAAGTTTATCGACGTGCTACGTAAAAAGGTTACGGTACTATTAGGTATTCCGAAAGATTTTCGACCTAATACACTTATAATATATCAAAGTTCATCATCCTGTATTCATAGACTCTACTCATAAAACAAAACTCCAAATAAAGCTTTTTCCAGAAATCGAACCTCAATCCAGCTGTTCAAACAAGTCCCTAAAGTACCCTATGGTTTAGAGACATATATAATGGGCATAAAAGCTGTAACTTTAGTTGGAATATACTATACGGCCGTCGTAGTCCCCGTTTGATACCTACTCGCATCCATGATTTAATAACAGTCCTAAAGGATTAAAAGATCTGTAAAACACTTATATATTAGTTGAAGATCCGTAAAGATAAGTATTATGGACTCAAGCCATTAGCCATTGAGTCTATAAGTTACGTGACTGTGCACGTAACGGGATATGAAGTACCCGGTCTAGGTGTGGACTGGGCATGGACCGGGCGCGGTCCGCATATGGCACGTGCGAGGGCACATAACGGGCTAGGTATTGGCTGTGCCTATAGATCCTGTATGAAGAGCTACTATAACTGTTTTTAGTTTTTCGCCTATACCTTAATAATAAACTCTAATCGGTACACACTTGGCTTAATATCATAAGTCATATTATAATATATTATCAAGTTTTTTTTCATTTTTGTAAAACAATATTACTTATAGTAAACGAATTCATAGTAAATATTAATAACTTTACGTTATAATTTAACGTTATGAAAAAGAATAAGTCATCGGCGAATACCTAATCTTCCACCTTTATAAATATACCTTCTATCTCTTCGATGCCGACTTAAGACGATATATTTCGCTTATAGAAAATTATAAATTACATAGCGTTTATTATAAAGTAAATATAATAACCGGGTTAATTAACTTCCGTTATCGATTTTATATCCGACCTCGTTTAAGTCGTAGCTAAGATTTTGTTATGGTCCGACCTACGATGGTAAACCAAGTAAGTGCAAAATGAAGTTTACTATTGAGGTACGGTGGAAGACTAAAAGAGGCTACCATGGCCCACCGTACAGTACCTATGGGTATGGCTAGTATCCAGTCCGTTACGTGCCCTTATACATGCCGTGTACGAACCGTATTCGGTTCGTACTCGAACCGGGCCCGGACTAGGTACTACCTATCTCGTTATATATATAGTTACGTAACCTATAGATTCAATGGCTAATGGCTTGAGTTTATAACATACCTCTTCTTTTTTCGAATACCATAAGGGTTACGGCGCCCCGATAATTAAATACGGGGCGCTGGTTTTACTCGCCTAATACGCGGGCTAGGCGCGAGCTGATAACGCGACGTTTAACGCGCCGTATGACGTATCGGCTAATTCGACCCTAAGTTGCCGGTGTCGTATAACGTGCCTTTTAAAATGCCGTATAATATATCCTTTTTGTCGTCAATACCATATAACGTACTTTTTAACACGTCGTATAATATATTAGACGATGTAACCTTAGGTTACCCGCGCTATATAACGTGTACCTTAACGAGCTGTATAAAGTATTAACCGGTTTAACCCCGGGTCACCGGTGTCGTATAATACGTCTATTAAAGGGTCGTATAACGTTTCAACCGGTTTAACTTTATGTCGTTAACGCCGTATAACGCATCCCCTAAACTTATTATATAATATATCCTTTTTGCTGTTAATACCATATAAAATACCCTTTAATGTATTATATAATATTTCGTATAATACATAACCTTTGAAAAATCCGGTTCGTTAATACCTATAAATATAAACGTCTTTATAACCCCTCAAGTTTCTTTTTTTTCCTTTTATAACGTCGCCCTTATTTTACCATTTATCTTTTTTCGTTACCATTTTACTTTTACCTTTAATATCTTAGTTATCAATTCCCACCAACATCTTTTAATTATTTTCTTCACCTCGTCCTTATAACCGACGTATATAATGGACCTGGTTTAGGTTACATAATCGACGCCTTTAATAGGGGTAATAAACTACACCATAAAATATATTACCTTACTATATATACATTTCCTTCTGTTAATTACGTTTTGTAAATTCTTTATATAATAAGAAACCCATTCGTTTTCGATAATAATAAGCATTAAAGCGAACTACCCCTTTTATAAATTAAGGACGCATATATATCGTATATTAACCGTTTATTTAATTCCGATATTCCTTTTATTTATATCCGAGTTTATCGAGCGTAAGGTTATCGTACATATAGAAAGGTTTATAATAAGGTAAGTTAATAAATTAGCTTCGCGAAAGACCCGACCGCTATTTAAACCCTTTTCATAATGTATTTAGAAGACAAGCTTATTTATAACCTCGCTTGGTTTATATGCGCTTCTATATTAATTAGTTGTTACAGATGAGGATAAAGGCTATATTTCATTCTTTAAGCGTAAACGGCAAGGATATATCCCGGGTTATCAACTCGTTTTTACCCCCATTTTTTTCGAGTTCATTAATTAGTTCGCCCGGTTTCGCGATATTGTTCGTGCATAAAAAGTCTTTACCGTACCGGCCGTATAAGTCGTCAATCTTTTAATTATACATCCCTATCTCCCCTTTTTCCCAAGTCCGTTCTTTAAAAAACTTCTTAATTACCTTTTACGGTATCGTTCATTTATCGAAATAGGATTTCTTCGGCCAACCGTACTTTAACGGATAACGTTTTCGCCCCAACTTCTTTTTATAACCGCCGTATACCCTTTCATAAACGCGGCTAAAGTAATGAAAATAATATAATTACGTAAACTATGGTTTTATAACTAATATAAGTTACGGTTTATAAAATGTGGCGAGCGATATTGAGGGCTTAATTATACGAGCCTCGATTTTACCTGTATCTTATTTATTAATTTTAATTAAAAACGAGTTCATCTGGTCGATCGCGAGTGGTCGTAAGATTATGCCCAAGCTAACCGCGTCACTCGGGCCTTAACTAATGTATTATAGTTTTTAGTAACCCGCCTCAAGGGTCGTTTCCCTCGTTCCGCCCTTTGGCCTAATTTTTGTTAGTCGTTATCGTCAGCCTTTTTTAACGTTCGTCCTTTTTAACGTTATCTGTCATCGTCGGCTTTCTTTAACGCCCGTTTTTCTTCTCGTTATCCGCCATCTTTGGCGTCGCCTCGCTTCTGTCCCGCTTTTTACCAGCCCTTTTTGTTGGCGCCTACTAACGTCCGTTATGCTTTTGGTCGTCCTCCTCCCCCGGCGTTACCTAGTGTCCGAAGCTAGTTATAATGAGGCTTTTAATATTAGTAACGCCGATACCTGTTAAACCCTAATAAAGATAATAATAACGAGTAAATGGATCTTTATTAGGTCGTGGTAAAAACCGCCTTACAGTCGGATACATATCCGAAGAAGTTAGATAATATTTACCTGACTTTACCTATTATATCGTAACCTAGTTTAATAATGAATTTTCCTTTACTTTTACAAGCAATGTATTATTTTGAGGGTATAGGCGGCTCGCCCCGTATAGGTCATTCAACATAAACTCAACGTCGACGTTGAAATACTAGGTTATTATGAATCCGAATATCCCCTTATTTCGCCTTGAATTTATTTAGGGTTATAATATATTAGCAATTTTTCAACAATTTCCACTTCGGTTTTTTATAGTTCTTTCACTTAATGAATATAAAGCGAACTCCACCCCGCCTCATTTTTACCGTAAGAATTGTTTAGATTTTAAATTCCTTATATATATCCTCCCCTATATTTTTAACGATTAAAATTAATTTCGAGCGAGTATCGGATAAAACCTGCAAGAAAAGGGGGTTTGAAACCATTCGTTTAATTAAGTTTACGTAAAACACAAGGTACTTAGTAACAATATCCAAAACTTTATTCAACGGATTCGAAATATCGATAACGTAATATTAATTATAAAGTCAATTAAGTTTTTTACTTAGGCGGTTGGTATTAATATTACGTAAACTTAGCCAAACTTAATTTTCTACCTTGTATCGATTCGCCGAACATCGTCGACGGTTCCTCGTCATTTTCATTTATTATTAAATATAAGTTATTGTTGCTTGAGTTAACTTCGTTTCTTTACGTAAATATGTTAAAGACGTAACGGTTCGCTTCGTTGGACTAATTAACAACTTCGTATTCATGTTTACCTTCAGGATAAGTAATATTTTATACGTATTTACTAAACTATTCGTATTAAACCCGATAAACGTTAACTTCCGATTATTTAACGTAAATTAATAAGTATTTTCAATATAAAGCTTAATTATATTACGAAAAGACGATAACGATATGTAAGTACTTTTCAACTTTTTAGTTTATATGTTAAATAATGTTATTTATTGATAGGTAATACGTCGTAAATAAAAGTTATTAGACTTTTACCAAAACATATAATATTATTTAAAATACTTTAACCCGATTTAAATGAAGGTTACTAATAATGAAAGTTGGAAATTGAAAAAAATCCATTATATATTCCAAAAACGCTCCGTATATATATTGATAGTCATGAACAATATAGCTTTAAGTTAAACAAAGTTCAAAAGGCGATTTATAATAATTGATAAGTAATAAAGGCCGCTCTTGATAACGAGTAAGTCGATTATAAAGTCGATAAAATTATATACTCAATACTGATTCAGGATAGGGAGGGGTCAAAGGAGGCTTTATCGTAAGGTACGACGAGGTTTTGTCCCATTATATTATATATATATTTAATATAGGCGTCGAATATCTTCGATCATTCCCTTTTAATAATCATCCTATTAACAACGTAAAATAACATGTTTTTACTTAGATAACCTATAATAGGCGAATCGTAGGTTTATTTAAATATTTCAATCTTCAATAATTTTCAATTTGGTAATTATAAGCGGTTACGGTAATATAATATACCCTGCGGGTTAATTTTATAATTTTCAATTTAAATCGATTATCTAGATTTAGTTTAAAAACGTTAAGCATTTTCGAAAACCGTTAATAAACGAACCTTATATAACGGGTAGTTTTTTACGCTTTAATCTTATATTTTTATTAAAGTACCTGGGCCGAAGATAAGGTGATTACTTGGCATTAACGATATTTGTGGGCTTAACGTAGACCGGTTCCGTAACTATACCATTAGTTTTTAGCGTATTGAAAACCCCCAGCGTTATTTCCGATAACGATCCGGACGCGGGTTATGCACACGGCGGTTTCGTTTTTGACAACCTATCGAAAACCTTCGACCCGCCTTTAAGGTATATATTGTCGCGATTTAATGACGAAACTTTCATTTTAATGAATTTATTATATAATCCGCCGTAATCCGCATTCCCTAAATATATAAATTTATTATCGTCGAATTTAATATAGTAATAGAAATAGACTAAAAGACTTACACGCGGCGTCCCTTAACTTTGGGCTTATCTTATAATACATGAGTTAACGTATCCGAGCGGACGTTTTAAATTGTGGGTATATATTATAGGTGGTATAAAAATAACGAAAGGACTTCGGCTTATTTAGCCTAGCGTTTCGAAATTAAATGTAGTAAAAAGATAAATTCCAATTCTTTATAATCCGTTAGAATCGTAAACGGGGTGCGGATACCACGTAATTAGGAAACCCACGTTTTTAAATAGGATACTACCGCGAAAAACTTTTTATCGTAAATGGTATAATTACGTTTCGTATTTTTTAATCGTACGGAATATTAAATTACTGGCTTTAAGATATTATCCTTATCACGTTACGATAAATGCCTGTTTAACGCCGTTTCAGAATAGTTGGTTTCTACCACTATTAGGCGATTTTGATTTTAATATACTAAAATCGGGGCCGTAATAAAGGTATTCTTTAATGTTTGGAAAACATATTTTTTCCGCTTCGTCCAAGTTTAACGAATTCCTTATTTTATCAATCGGACGAAATAATCCGCTAACGCGAAGAAATTACTAATGAAATTACGATAAGAGTTGGCAAAATTTAAGAAACTTCGAGCCTTTCGAATAGTATATGGTAACTCTTACTAGCGGATTACCCGGAATTTCTTGAGGTAAACACAAATACCTACCTTAACCTTTATAATTAAAACCAGGTATTTTACTTTTCTAACTACAAAATGACAGTTTTTTTCAATCCAAATTTAGCTTCTTATTATGAAGACGTTTCAAAACTACGCGAACATTTGAAATATGGTTTTATTTAATAACGGAATAAAAAAATAAAAGGTCTTTTAGTTAATTCGTAATGACATTATCCAAAATATCCGCTATTATATAATTAATATATCGCTAAAACATCGCCAGCGTTTCCGTTATTTTAAAAAAGGTAACTGATTATTTTAATAATCTAAATCGCGTACGAAACACCGTTAATTCCTCCTATCTAAATATAACCCAGATACGGTAAAAGGCCGTCCGAATATTTAATTTCGTAAGCCATATCGACTTCGATAACATAAGTAAAGTCTCCTTAATTAAAGGTAAGAAAAAACAGTTTTATTCGGTAATATTATTTAATATCCAGTAGTCGATATAAAACCGTTATCCTCTTTTTATCTCAAAAATAAGTAATATCAGCGTTGTAACCGATGAGGATTTTATTCGGATTAAACTTTTATTTATTTATTTTGTAACTTATTGTTGAAGTTTCAAAGTCTAATTTCGTAATATTAAATATGATAACCGTTAAGGTCGTTTTGGTAAAAATCTATTTTCGTTAGGTTCAATATAAATGTAATAATCTAATTTACCTTTATATAGGGGTAAGACTATAACTATATCTTTATCGAATAAGTCGCGGAATTTTGTTAATTTTTGTTAAAAAAGTAATTATTTTTTTTCTTTTTAATTGTAATCGTCATCTTCGTTTGCAAAATTCGCGTTAATTCGTAAAAGCTTATAGAAAAAGCTAACTAAAACTAATCCCCTATACGTTATATCTCCTGGTACGAACGTTTCGCTAAACCGATAAAAACTAATCCTATTATACCCTATATATCCTCCGACCTAAAACGTACCGTTATCGTTATTAATAACTAAGCCTTTTTGATTATAAACTATTGAACGACTTTCGCCAAAATTAAAAGTTATTTCTTAATATAGTATTTAAGGTTTTTCAAAAATCATATCCTACGTTATTCCGGGAATAATATATACTAATATCGGATTCGATTATTTATTAATATTTATTCGAAACGGCTATTTTGGTAATAAGTATATTTTGCTGTAACCCTAATATCATACCAAAAATTCGAGGATATAATAGCCGAATTTACTTTATCTTTAACCGTTATATTAAAACTTCGCTTACAATATAATAATAATTTTAACCAAAATAGGCTTTAATATCCAAATAGTAGGTGTTATTGAAATTTATAGGTATAAGGAATGACTTTTCGTTAATACTTATTTTAATTAAACTAAACTCCTTTTTACTCGATTTTTTTAATTACACCATTAAGGTTATATAACCCTGAAACGAAACTATATCTAGGAGTTAAGCTGTCCTTATTACCGTTAATAAAAAACCATTATTTACCTTTTCGACTTAGACCGTATGTACTTACGTAAAAGTTAATACCGGGCAAAGTTCGTAATCGCGCTAATAATAATCCGATAAGTTACAACGTACGTAACGCCCCGTAACGAGTTTAACCTAACGTTTTTTTACCGTCGTTTACATCGCCTTACATCCTTAGTCCTAAACGCATACCGAACGGAATTACTAAAATAATTGCCTGTGGTATCGAAATAACTAGTTGCGATTACTATGACTCTTTAACAAAAATACCTAAAAGGCGTAAACCCTCGTTATAAGTATGTTACTATACGGTCGTTAAACTTGTGCGGATTTTGTTAGTTAATAATTAAAACATTGTTTTAAGTTTAAAGACTTTAACTCGTTAGCGAGTTCGCGGTACTTCTTTAAGATTATGACAAATTCCACCTGGCTAACGCTTACTGTAATAGATTTGTCGTAGATACGTAATGATACGCGGGAGCATAAGTAATTTTATTTTACAGCCGAAGGCCAATTTAAACCGCCTGTTTAAGTTAAAAGTATTTCGAATCTAATGGCGAATAGTATTTACAGGTTTTCAGTATTTATAACCAATCCCTTTAATTCGACCAATACTTTATCCACTCGATAAAGGTCGCTAAAAGTAACCTCAATATAATCGAAAAAATTACTTACATTATATATACTTTCATATCTGTCAGCTTTGTAATACGTTATAATCACCTGCTTTACCCTCATCGTATAATTACCCTATACGTAAAGAAACGTATACCGACCTTTTTCAATACATATATTATTTTTTTCTAATATAAATTCGATAGTTTGACGCAAAGTCACCTACGTAAAAGTAGATCCGTCGAATTACGATTGGTTATATTGTTTTCGCATATCTTAAACCCGTGAAACGCTAATATAAGTCGCGGTTAATTTGGCTCCGAGTTGTTAAATCTTAATTACGACTTAAACGATGTCAGACGTAAGGTCAATAATTATATCCGACTAAACCGGCTATTATAATTATTTTATAACCGACGCGATATAGTTTACGGTATTTCATAAACGAAAAATATCGATTTAGGTTGCTCCTAAAAGGGTATAAGGTATATTTATAAAGGTGTAGGATTAGGTATCCGCCGACGGCCTATCCTTCCCAATGAATTTTAATTATATCCTAAAATTATTATCGTTCATTATCGATTCGTTTATTATAATTAATATTTTTTGGAACAAAATAAAAAAATACTTTAACAATATATTATAATCCAACTTATAATATCAAGTTAAATAGGAGTTAAATAAAGTTTACTATTAAAGTACGGTAAAATATTAAAAAAAGTTACCGTGGACTACTGTACAGGAATTATAGGCATAGCCAGGACCCAGCCCATCACGTGCCCTTACATGTACCATACACGGACCGTACCCGGTCCATACCTAAACCGGGCCCAAACCGGGTACTGCCTATCCCGTTACGTGTACAATCATGTAATCTATAGACTCAATGGCCAATGGAATGAGTCCATAACAGATTTAATAACTCGAAGTTAACTTAACGGTAATTTATACTAGTTTTCTATTGTTTTAAGGTAAACGAAAAAGACATAATTAATCGTAATTCGACTGATTTACTTTTACGTAAACGAAGACGCGCCAAACGATCGAATTTATATTCAAAACGAATAAGATATGAATTAAAAAAGGTCGACAAACGTTTTTTCACATATAAGATTATTAGATGTCAATGGTAAAATGAATTATTACAACGTATTACGAAACCGGTAGATATAAAGATATATGTAATACCAATAAGTTTCTCGATTATATTCCAGTAACTTTCAACGGCGTTCGTCGCATAGATAAAGCTTTGGGCGAATGAAAAGTATTCCTTATAAACAACAAAAAAAATATAAGTAATATTTATTATGAAGTTTAAAATATTATTAATTTAAGCGGACGGATTAAATTAAATTTCGGTCATAAAGTGTCATTACTTATTTTTTTTTATTATACTTATACGTCTGTAATAAATACATTACGGTAAATATAAGCTTAGTTAACTATATCATAGCCTTAATAAAATACTGTAAGCTTACTAGCGAATTAAACTCCTTAAATTTAAAACGATGTTTTGGTCAACAATTATCGGAACACGAATAAATTTAACAACCGGATGGAAATATAATTATAACGAAAGTTTATACCTTTTCAATATTTTCGTTAAAAGGTCGCAATAATCGCGGTTAGTTATTTTAGAACACCTGTTCGATACGAATTTAAGATGAAAGACGTAAGGTAATATTAATAATGGTAAAGGAACGCCGAGCTGAACAAGTTACAAAGCGTTTCTTACGTTATAATTCGACAAATTACTATTAACGTAATTACTAATTTCGTTCGGCATTACCTCTGATATAGGTATATGCGGTCCAAGTCGAAAAGATAAATAAAGGTTCCCCACTAACAGCGATAGGAAACGGAAAACTCTTAAGTACAATTTTGTTTAAGAGTTATATAACCTTAATAACGTAATTACGAAATCAAGTAAGTTAGATTTAATTAAAATAAGTACAAACGAAAATCTATTCTTATTCTTATACTTTTTTAATAATTCCTATTTTTTAAATACTTCAATCGATTTCAACTATGATTATTATTATGTCGTAAAGTAAACTATAAGATAAATGTTGAGAATAAATCAAATTCAGCTATTATATCCTCGAAATTTAAATACGATATTAGGGTTACAGCGAAAGGAGTATATTATGTAAATAGTAAAGTTTTGAATTAATATTCATAAATAGTTGAGCTCTACTTTAATATATATGATTCCCGGAATGACTCAAAATATAACTTTCGAAATATTGTAGATACAATATTAATTACTAATTTTAAACATTGGCAATAATCGTTTAATATTTCATAATTAATGAAAATTCATCGTCAATACGATATTAATATTTTTTGGGTTAGTGGATATATGAGGCATAATAAAATCGATTTTCATTAGTTTAATAACCCAATTTTAATGTATAGTATATTATATGAGGAATTAATTATGGTTAGCTTTCATTATAAATGTTAACGAAATAACGCGGATTTTACGAACAACGTCATCAACTATTATAAAAAAGAAAAATGATTAGTTAATATATTGTTTTACAAAAATAGATAAAGTTCCGCAACTAATTCGATAAAAATAAGGCTATAACTTCACCTTTATGTAGGGAAAAGTTCGACTAATATATTTATATTGATCCGAACGAAAATGAATTTGTATAAAAACGACTATTAAATCTATTACATTAGATGTTTCGAAATCAAATTTTAAAATTCAAATGTTAAGTTACAAAGTTAATAAATTAGGGTTAATTCGGGCGAATTTCTTATTAACTACGGGGCTTATTGAAATAGCAGTCAAGTACAGTACAGCTAAGTCAACTTTACTGCAAGTAAAGTTGATTGTACGTACTGCAAATTGACTGTAGTTTGTGGGACTGCACTGCAAGTGCAGTGCAGTAGGTGCCTACTTTAAAGCGCGGCACAAGCCAAAGCATTTGGCCATACAAATTAGTGTGCAGACCGGCTAGCAGTCTGCCAAACTTAGAACTTGCATCTCAATCAACAATATCAATTCAGCACCAGTTACTTCGACCACAGTGATTCGAATCGACTATGTTGCAACGATAAAGGCCTACTAATACTGATTAGTGCTTATTAGATTAAGCACAGATTGGCTAAGTATAAGAAAAAAATACTTTCCGGTTATTACGCTTTACGTTAACATTAGGATAGAGGAAAGACTTTTGCGAAGGGCTTTTACTACTGCGTCGGTTTTTACGGCAGATTAGAGGTAACGACGGTATCGTTACTAAAAACACTAAAAAATCTTCATTAATCCTTCTTAAAGACGTTAGAATTAACTGTCAGAAGTCTTAAAGTTCGGCAAGTTGTTAAACAGCTAAGTTAGTATTATTGCGGGTGTTACTAACACAAGAAAAAAAAAGAAAAACACTAAGTCCCTATGCCAAAACAATAACCTTCGACCTCCACCACTAACAACAACCTCCGACCTTACCATTTACATCAAACCTTTACCCTCCTTTACTCTTTTTCACTTCCTATATCACCTCGATCGTTAAATTCGCTAATTTAAGCAAAAACGCCAAGTCACATCAAGAATGCTATGTTACGCGACCTCACGCCAAATTACCAAGTCCCTACGCCCGAATTCACAAATTCTCTCGCCCTACACACCCCACTAAGTCTTCCATCGACGTAAACCTTAAGTTGATGCCTACTTAAGAGATTTAAAAGGGTATTGACGCCCTGAAAACCCCTTTTACGAAGTTTTACAACGAAAACCTTTAGGAACTGAATGCTAACGAAAGATGAACATAAAAATACCTTACCAACTTCGTCGGTTATTACATCGTTAGGTATAACAATTCCAAAGACCCTAATTACGTTTTTGGTAACTTTCGTAACCTTTTTGACGATTGGATTACTAATATAAAAACTTCCATTTAAAAACCAGTTAAGTTAATGGTAAAAGTAAAACTTAAACGTTAAGGGGTTTATATGCCATTAAAGGGTAATACAAAGCTAGTATAAAAATTCTTCAACTTAGCCTAGCTTTAGGAATACCTTTAAGACCTATATCCTAACGAAGAGAATGATAAAGAATTCTACCACCCCTATATACAAATTAGGGAACTTACGCTTTACTTATAGCTAAGCTAAACCTTTTTACATGTTGACAATAAAGACCACATCAACCTGTTCGTCAATTTAGCACCTTTACGTAACAACACGGAATACGTTTTTAGCAGAGTCTGAACACATAAAATAAGGGCTGCCAACTCGGTAAAAGGTATTAATATTAATACTTTATATTAATTAATTAAATAGAAACCTCAACAAACCCTTCAATACCAAGAGGATTATTACTAAGTCTCACAAGCCTTTTAACACGTCTAGTTTTCACAGCAAAATCAAGAAAGGATCGGCTTTATACACGAGCCTACCGTGAGCACAACTACTAACTTTTTCCCTGCAAATTCAATTAGGGGTATCTATCCAGTTTACTAACACTAATAACGACTTTAGTTTTTTTCCCAGATAAGGCATATAAAAGATCCCTATGACTAATATATTACCCTTTCCTCTCGATACGTCCCTATAGTGGATATGGACTATACGGCAATTATTATGTTCATGAAGATTTAAGAAGAAAAGGAAAAGTATAACGGTAAGCCGTATAACCTTTTCGACGTTAAGTTACGCCTATTTTTTAACATTTTCCGCTAAATACAGGTTAAATTGCCAGGTTTTTTTCGTTATTTCCCAGTATTCTTACCGGCTAAGTCGAGGATTACTACCTCTGATACCTAACGGATTACTCCTCCTTCTGCGAAATCTATAATAGTATAAATTGTCATTTCGAATAGGATATTAATCTTGCCTAATATCACACCGACTAAAACATTATTGAATGGTCCTACATGTTAGATTACAAGAGTCGGAAATTAAAATGGCCTTTTTTAACCAGATGCTTAATAGGCTAATATTTTGCTAACAATTAATAGGGAACGTAGAAGCTAGCGGAGATACTTTACGTCATTAAGTCCGGAAAATAGTTACGGGCTATTAGAAGTTCTAATACACCCTCTAATGCCCTGATACCACTTTGGAAAGGTTCTTTAACCAACTGCATTCCTTACTGGTGACTATGACTACTCAAGTCTTCAGGTTAACTGGTATACACTCTTAAGCTTCGAAATTTAATAATGAAAAGAAGACTCTTTTAGTTCGTATTAAATTAATTGAAGGTATGAAAGGCCCGGCTAGTACGATTAATAAAAGGTCTGGATCTCCAACTACAGAAAAAGGTATTTATTTTACTTAAGATCTTTAAACTGATTGACCAAGTTTACATCAAACGCCAAAAAAATTGGATTTACGGTAAATAAATCTATTGGTTAATGCTTTCTATTATCGCTGAAAGTAAAGTAAAGAGGTAATATATTATACGCAACTCTCTTTTACCTTTAACTAAGAATATATTAAACAGTTTATATAGTTTAAAGAAAGTGAAAATAAAACGGCGGAAAATAAGTCAAAGGTTATCGGTTGGTACGAAGATACTAAAACCGATATTAACCCGGAAGTAACGTAATGACTAGCTGATCACGCCTTCTTGTACCGCCTTATAGGTAAAGAACCTTATTGCCGACATAACGATAAAGATCTTGACCCTATATACCTTTTTACTATCCGAAACCGCTATGCGAAACAAGTCTTTTAGGGGATTATACCGTATATGGAAGTAATACGTTACTTAGCAGAAAGCTATTCGAAATATATTGCGTTGCAAAAGGATACTGATATTGCTATGAAACTTAACTACGCGAATGCTAGCAAAGCTAAGATTGGCTTTGGCTTTGGAAAAGAGCTGTTTTCACTAATATCGATGACGGTAAAGACTGTTATCAGCCCTATTATTTTCTATATCTTAAAATCCCCTACCCCCTTTCTCCTTGACCTAAAAGACATGAAAAACCTCGGCGTTAATATAAATATTGAAATTAACTAACTAATATAAGGTAAAAACAGCGAAAGGTTTTTACTTAACCTTAAATAGAGGTATTTCTAATTTTATTTTTAAAAGCTAAAATCAATAGTGTTAAACCTAACAAAGGTGTAACTTTGCTAATTATAAAGTAAGTTGAACTACCTAACAATGAACAGGTTTTACAAAGTTTCAAAGGCGGTTAGCTACGAAAATATAAACTTATCAACTTTAAATGTAGTTAACAAACTTTGCCACTACTGTCAGATACACTTCCTAGCCCCCTTAAAGTTTAAATTTACGTTAAAGGAAAATTAAGACTTTAACTCGAAAGTTTTTGTAAATGTGTTTTACCTGGACGGCAAGCTAGTATCACACGTTATAAACTTCACCACAGCTTTTTATGATGTTAAATTACTTAACACCATTACGGAAAAGAAAATATGGAAGTCATTACGTCTTTTGTTGATTAATACATACCTTAGGTTACTAAACGTATTAGTTTACGATATTGGTATCAACTTCATTATAATAAAGTTTTAAATTAATACGAAGTTAATAGAGATCTAGTGTAAATAAATATATGTTAAAGTTTACTAAGGTATTGAAAAAGTTAAAAGAGTATATACCTTTTTAAGAAAGGCCTACGATATTCTTATACTAAAAATCGAAAGTTTTACAAGCTAAAAAACACGGTTTTAAATAGCGGTAAAAGGTCTTCAAAATACTATTTACCTTAATAGACTTATACTAACTTTGCTGGTATTTGGGGCCTATTCACGTATAAAAACCGAGTCGCCACAATCGTCAAGTACTTGAAAACGTGTTGTAATATATAGTAAAGCCTTAAAAAAGCTAAAAAAGGAATCGGTACGCTATCTGGTTAATAATGCCTTTAATATTAAAAACGGATATTTAATAACAAACGTATTTTTACTCTCCCTTCAAAGTGAAGTCCTTATGTAACGCGAACGAGAAAAATGAGATAGTCCGTATAAGATATTAAGTATTATTAATTAAAGCGTGGTGGTTGAAACTGTTAATATCTCCGTGACTTTTCGAGCTACATAAGTTAAGCCGTACCGAAAATATTTCGGGCCTTTTAAATTTAATTAAGATCTTTACGTCTATCACCCCAGAGCCGAGAGAATTAGCCAATGAAACCCTCTGTATCCGATTATTAATAAGTCAATGGAATGTCGGCAGCGTGGACGACCTCTTAAAAAGAGGATAAATACTAAAGAATAGGACAACGATGGGAATTACAGGCCCGAAAAAACGTACATAACGGTTTAGGTATCTTAAAAAGAGAAGTTGCATAAAGAACTTGCTCTTAAACTGCGTGCCGAAAGTATTATTAACATACCAAGCGAGTCTTTTAAAAAAAGTAACTAAGTGGAAATTGACAGACTTTTATCACAGAAGGTAATACAATTTATAGCGTTAACGTAATTTAAAGATTAAGATGTTAATATTTTTAGTAGAGGATGATTGACGAGGTAAAGGGTAAAATTACGGACCAGCTGTACGAAAATTACGGTTAATCACCTAAGTATATAGTGATGAAGGTAAAGATTAGATCCTTATATAATCGCCTATGATTTATAAGATTAGCTAACATTTAATCGTTATTATTATCACCAGTTAAACTATTAATAAAAAAGGTTAATTTACACTAAATAGCCGTGAAATTACGTAAGCGTACACGTAATCTACTACCAATCTTTAGCGGATTATATTGCTAGAGTTACTAAAAGAATTAAGGGATAAGTTTCCAGCCGATATAGTAATACGTTGTATTAAGCCTTTATACGGATTAGCCATAGTAGGCATCTACTAGTTCCTAATATACCAAGCGTACTTTAAAATAGGCTTGATATAAAGACTTTAACCTTTAACCCGTGTCTGTTAATTATAAAAAGCAAATATTTTTATATTGTGGGTATATAAATTAACGATACCATTTTCTTCGGTAATATTAGGTTTATGGAGACAAAATAGCGTCTTATCGAAAAGCTAGGTCTTTAGATGTATAAACTAGTTAAGATGTTGGTTAAGGGTATAAAACTTGACTATAATAGATTATTAATCTGTATTTATGGTGTTAAGGCTAAAAACGGCACTTATATTAACCCATACTAAAAGGGGAAAGTTATAAGCTTAACAATTATCGATAAGACCAACAAGGTAAGATTACAAAGATATTTGGAGTAAAGGGCTCGTGCGGTCTATATTGTTACGTTGTATTAACCAGAAGCATTGTACGATCTTTCTATTATAATATAAGAATAAGACCCATAAAACAAAAACTTAAATATGTTGAATGTACGGATTGAGAAAAAAATGAATTACATATAAAGAAAAATTTATATAGTTTTTATAAATTAAATAAAAGTCATGCTAATATGTCTTACGAATGGGTTATTTACTAATAATACTATACTTATATCGCAAATATGTTTCCTGATAATATTCGTTAATAAGGATAAGTTTGAAAGGCAATTTACGAATACCGGAAACCTTATGTATTAAATATCTATTAAGTATAAATACGTAATTAGGAGTATATTAATTTCAGTAGTTTATAGCATACTAACAGGATTTAACATCGGTATAGTAATTAACGGAATATTAAAAATCATTATCAAATAGTTAGGATTACTACCGATACTTATAGTGGTGTGTACCGACTCCCGAAAACTTTACGAAAACTTATTAAAATTAGGCACGACTAATGAAAAACACCTGATAATAGATGTGATAGCATTAAGAGAGGTATACGAAGCCTGATAAATCGATAAATTACGATGAATTAACGATAAAAATAATCCTTCCGATACTATAATTAAGTTTACCCCTAACGGCGCCCTGGAAAGGTTTGTGAATAGTAATACATTAATTATACGAATTCAGGAATACGTAAACCACCTGGCACATGATGTGGAGAAATAAGGTTACCCTAGAAAATTAGAAAACCGCTAGGTCAATGGTTGCGATAGTAGTAGTTTAAACTACTGGCAAAAGGTACGCAAATGGTAGCGTATTTGATCTGCGCAGGTCTGTGGCGAAAGATATATACACGGGATTTGAGGAACTAAGGTCTCGGAAGGGTGGAGGAAAAGGGCTACAAGAGGCCGTAATTAAAGTTGATTTCAATATAAATGAATCGGAATTAATAGGGGTTTGACCTATAAATTAAGCCGGGATTTCAAAGGTTGCCACAAATTAATGGAAGCCACGCTAGCGTGCAGGCACAAAATAAAAAGCCGCTAGTATTGGAATAGCAATCAAGTACAGTATAGCGAAGTTAACTTTACTACGAGTAAAGTTAATTATACGTACTGCAAATTGACTGTAGTTTGTTTGACTGTACTGTAAATTCAGTATAGTAGGTGCCTACTTCAAAGTGAGGCATAGACCAAAGCGTTTGGCCATACAAATTAGTGTGCTGATTAACCAGCGGTCTGCCAAACTTAGAACTTGCATCTCAATCAACAATATCAATATAGTACCAGTTACTTCAACTACAGTGATTTGAATCGACTACATTGCAACGATAAAGGCCTACCGACAGCGCTGGTATTACTAATTTTCAAGTCAAAAGAGAAATAACGATTTTATATTAATTACCGGGTTTTAAATCAAATAACCAAATAAGATCGTTTTTCATTACGTTGAATTAAAAAAAACCTACGCGTGTTATTGAAGTCGATGTAACTTATAAAACTGGATATTCGAACGGCTTATTACTGTATTTAGGTTATATCCAAATAGAAAAAATTAACGGCTTTTTGTATACATTTCGGATCATTTAAATAATTGGTTCTCCTTTCAAAGTTGTGAAAACACTGATGATGTTTTGATAATATATTAATTTCATAAATGCAGATATTTTAAATAATTTTGTTATAATTTACCTAAACGACGTTTTGGTTTTTTTCCTCCAGTATTGAGTAGGATTATATAACGAAAGTTCGGGTGGTTGTAAAAGGCTTCCGTAATATTAGGCTAAACTTGTATATAAAAAAGTGTAACTTCTTAGTTCAAGAGGTAAAATACCCAAGTTTCATTGTAACGGTTAATGTAGGTATTTAGGCTTACCTTAAGAAAGTTCGGGTAATACGCGAATAAAGGTTTTTATGTATTATTTGAGAGGTTCGATTTTTATTTTATTTTACTAACTTTCATTGGAACTTTATTAGTAATTTCGTCTAACTAACGAAGTAGGTAGTTTGTTAGTCTTAAATAAAACAAGAGATACATGTATTTAAAACCTTAAAAATGCTTTTATTATGGCTTCAATTTTAATATATTACAACCTAAATCATCTAAAGATAATTGAAATCTATTGTTCGTAAATGTTGTTAAAAGGGTAATTATCGTAACGAGACGAAAATAGTATTTGAAAACTAATAACTTATTCATTAATAAGATTAACGAATACGAAGAGTAACTATACTATTCATGAAAAAAGTTTTTCGCTGTAGTATCCTTTTTAAAAACGTGGTTTTCAGCATTATATAACGTTTGTACCACGTTTACAATTTTAACCAATTATAAGGAATTGGAATATTTTCCTTACTACGCTTAATTCCGAAACGCTAAGCTCAATGGGACGAAGTATTTTCGCTTTTCTAATACCACTTACGATACTAGCTCGTAACTTAAAATGATCCCCTAAATATATTAACCCGAGATTATAATATAAGCTCGAAGTTAAGGAACGCCGTGCGTAAGTTTTTTAGCCTAATGCCATTATTATGTTAAACGCGGTAATAATAACCTTATATATTATAGGAACGGATTTTACGGCTGGATATATAAACAAATTTAATGAAGTGGAAACCTAGTTATAAGATTACAACAATATACGTCCTGAGGAAAAGCCGGAGGATTCCTGGATGTCAATATTAGTGGATTCGCCCCGGGACCGGCCCGCTCCCGGGTCGTTAATTGGGATAACGCTGGGGGACATCTAAACGCCAGTGGTTATAACATCACTGCGAGCCTGGCCAGCGTTAAACATGTTAACTTTATTAATGCCAGGTAATTACTTTATTTTCGAGCTAGGCACCTTCGCGAAATTATAGGATTAAGGAGTGGCGAACAAACCATTATACGAAGTCCGCCTATTAACGGTTTCCTAAAGCGTTAGATGTTTTTCGGTTAAGGTAAAATACTCAATACAAATTACGGATTATAGGATTGATCTGCGGGGTATGTTATATTACTGAAACCGATTATAACTATCAAATTAAAATCTTTGAAAAACGAAAATCTTATAATGAACGTACGATTAACCTATTATAGGTTGACCGGATGAAAACGTTTCATTTTTTTTTTTTTGAACGGGATTACTATTGAAAAGGGACAGTCGTGAATATTCAACACCTATACTAAATATATACGTAATATAATAATATAAAACCTCATCGTACTTTACAATAAAGCTTATTTCAACCCCTCCTCATTTTAAATTATTATAAATTATATATTTCTATGAACTTTATAATTAAACTATTGGTTTCCGATCATGTTTTTTAATATTTGTCAATTCTTAAAAACTGTCTTTTTAAATTTATATCATTAGAAACATTATAGTTTATAATTGCCAATATGTGTGCAGAATACTTTCGGGATATATAATAAAGTTTTTTTTGGCTTTTATTGTGCACGACCGTAATTCGGATTAAATAAGCGGATTTTAAACGATTCTGTATTTTTTGATAGAAGTTAAATAAATTTTATCGGCAGCGTACCATTTACAAACATTCAAGGATATTAAACGTACAAATTCAAAAGTTTAAAAGTACTTATAAATAGTTTTAGCCGTTTTGTAATATAATCAAATATTATAGTTACCTGTTTATTGATTTATATTCAATAGTCAACAGTCGATGGCTACCAGGTTTAATATAGATCTGCTAGTAAATAAATATGAGATGTCCCCTATTCCCAAAGTGAATAAGGATACGAAGTTGTTTATGAAGTTAACAGGACGAGTCTTTACGTTTTTGACATATTTATTTGTATATAAGAAATTAACTTTAAGAGCGATAATATATATTGAATAATGAATAAATATAATAACAAATTATAGGGAACGTTCGGCAAAACGGTATAAAATGGGTGATTGGGTTGAGTACAACTTACGTAATATTAAAATCAACCGTCCTAATTAAAATAATAATTAGCTTTACAATTAATACCAGGTTTTCTATGTTTCGAACCCGTTAAATATCGTTTTAAATATTTTAGCAAACACTTTATAGTTTATGTAAATTTAATGAAATCGGCGGTTATAAACCCCGTTTTCTTATAGGTTTTATCCGATGTTCGCTCTACACCATTCTTCATTATTAATAATATAAAAAGATATATACGAGGAATTTCAAATTTAACAAAATTTCGCGGTAAAAACGAGGCGAAACGGTATTCGTTTTATATTGATTAAGTAATAAGGTTGTAATAAGTCAAAATATAAATTACTAGAAAATTGCTAGTGTATTGTCGTTTTAGATAAGTTTACAGTGAAATAAGAGAATGCTGGAATCTACAATAAGCCGATGTTTTGACATCAATATTGAGTATATGTTAAACAAATTACGTAAGTCGAATCGCATTTACTACGGAGAAAATACAATATTCATGAGAAAAAATGGATAATTTATAATTATTATAATATAATATGATAGGTAAAGTTGGGTATACGTTGCCTAGTTTCCTCAAATAAGTGTTCGACCGCAAAATAGCTTTTATTATAACCTATTCAAGTTTTGTTTATTTATTATTATTATTCTTGTTTATATTTTGCGAATAATAATGTTATTGGCGTTAAAAACCTTATTAAGATTATCTTTGGATATTTAAAAAGGCCGGTAAGGGCGGGCGATGCGAAGCGAAGCCGATATTAGTTAATACCGACGAAGGGGGTTAATAAGGGGCGAGGTGAGCGTTAATCGACATTGAAGATAACAGGTAATATTAGATGGGAAGAATGTTAGTGGAAACGTATAATAACAGTTAATGCGGGGCGTAGCGGGGAAATTAACCCTTTAATCAGAATACTAAGGATTATAATATATTAGTTTATACCCAAGCGATGCGATTAACCCGGGTATAATTTTTTGCCTTCTTTTCATCGTCTCTATTATCTTGTGTTTCATTGAATTCAATAAATTAAATACGGGTGAAAACGGGGTTTCTACGTTTAGGCCCTAAACGTTCCTTGCTACGTTTCATCAATTATAAACTATATTCGTTATAAAAATTAGTTTATATAGCTATATTATCTTACTTATTTATGATAAACTTAAGAAAATCATAAAATAGGTATTAGAAATAGCTAGTGTAAAAATATTATATATTAACGTACGATTGACTGAAAGAGTTTTGCTACGTAAAATGAATGAAATCGTAAAAATCGAAAAATGAAGTTGAAAAAATAGTAAACCCGGGAAAAATAGCGACGAAAATGTATAACAAAAAGGGTAATGAATTATATTGCCGGAAAAATAAGTCATCCTTGAACTCGGCTAATATTTCGAAATCGAGTAAACTAATGAACTAACTCGAAAAACGCGGAAATAAAAACGGGCCTATAAATTAAAACATTTTTTAACTATTTATAAGAGACGGATGAAATATAGCCTTGATTTTTAGTAACTATAACCAATTACTATAATAAGGCGAGTAATATAGATGAAACGGTAAATAAATTTTTATTTAATTTATTATAAAAAAGGGTTAATTTTCAGTCGGGTTTAATAATTTTTTTTAAAGTTTACCTTATTATAAACCTTTCTATATATATAATAACCTTACGTACGATAAATACGGATATAAATAAAAGGTACATCGAAGTTATACAGGCGATTAATATAAGATACAAAAATGTTTTTCGCCTATAAAAAAAGGAATTCGTTTTTATCCTCGTTATCGTTAAAGATAAATAGGTTCTCTATAAGGCGAGAAACCTATGAAATATAATTAGAGACAATGTATTTATATATAATAGGATGGTATACTTTACGCGACGGCTAATAGTCTTCATTGAAAGTATTTATAACGGTATCACTTGAGTTAAGTTTATTATAATTATTAGTTATATTAATAAGGTAAAAGTTCATAATTATGAAGTATTGATATGTAATTAAAAATTAAAATAGGTTTGGAAATAGGTAGTTATAAGAAAAGATTATGAAAGGTACGGTAAAATAGAAAACGTCGAAAAGGAAAATTGGTAAGGTATCAAAAAAGAAAAAAAGTTTCAAGGGCTACAATAAAAGCTATATTTATAAGTGTAGGCAAACCGGAATCGGTAAAAGCTATATATTATACGGTATAGTAAAAGGTGCGATGTATGGTACCGGCGATAAAAGCGATATATTATATAATACATTAAGGGGCGTGTTATACGGTGTCGGCGGCTTAGGATTAAATCGCGTAATACTTTATACAGCGCGTTAACAATTAAGTTATCTGCCCGCGCCAGGTTTGCGCCCGGCCCGCGTATTAGGCGGATATATTCCTTGTTTTACGTTAAACTAATAAAATACCGCGGCCCTTATAATGTTTAAGGAAAAGAGGAGTACATTATAAATTCAGGCTATTATCTAATAAGTTTATAGGTTGCGTAACTATATATGTAACGGGATATACAATGCCCGGTCCGGGCGCAGACCAGGCGCGGTCCATACACGGTACATGCGAGGGCACGTAATAGGCTGGGCACTGGCTGTGCCCATAGGTCCTGCACGACGGGCTACTGTAGCCTCTTCTAGTCTTATGCTTGTACCTCAATAGTAAACCCCAATTGCACCTACTTGGCTTAGCATCGTAGGTTAGACTATAACAATAAGGAAGATATACTTCATAATTCGTTTAATGAGTTACCTTTTTATTACATACCGTAAATTTAAAAAGTGTAAAAAAACGTAAATAGGGTATACTACTATACGGGTAATGTACCGAGGAAAGTCTTTTGTAAACAAATAGGGACCCAAAGTAAAGTAGAAGTCGAAAGCCATATGAAGAGAGCGTAGTGTTGATATAAGGGGTAACAACTTGAAAATAAATAAATATGTTATATGCAAGCGTTTATAGTAAAAGCCTTTAAGGGTTTTAAACATAAAAATAAGACTTTATTTGTACCATAGTATAGGTTTGGAAGGTTATGTTAGTACAAGTAACGATGTACGGAATTGTTGTTGATAAGAGCTGTTTTCTAGATACGCTATTATGCGGGCGGTATGCTGGGCCTATGATGATATTTACAGCTAAGAAGGGGTTTCCGAAGAAGATTCAAGTGTAGTTAAGGCCGACTAGTGAAATTTTGGTAGAATAGGGTATATATAAAATAATAGTGTAAAGAAAGACTAAATTTGAAAAAAAATTCTGAGAAGTAGACACTGTTAGAGTTTGTAATATAGGTCACACTTACCTTTCATAATAAGGTGGTCCGTTCACATATGCTAAGAAATTTCATACAAAATCCAAGATTCCGATATATAATATAGTCAAAAGCCCTAATATCTGATTAATAATTCATCGTTCATAAAATAGTAATATATTTTTTGAAAACATGATATAAAAAAGTAATCCAATTATAATAGGGATATAAACTAGCTTTTTATACAATTATTCCATTTTAGAGTTTAAGACTTCGTGAATATTCTCCCAGGTCTTTGAAATTAAAATGCGTGCCAATATTCTTTTTGAAGGCTTTGATAACCCGTGAATTACGAAGAATGATGAGGAAGTCGTCACCATAAATACATATTGGAAGTCGGTGATATGAATTAAAATATATCGCGTTATTGGAACATGACTCCTTAAACCTAGATATATCTAAAAATATTTTCAACTTTTTTAAAACCATTATAGTAATGTTATCTTAAGCCTATAGAAGAAGTTAAAATCTGGAGAACTTGATTAATAGTAATATTAAAAACTATATTGTTTTCTTTACATTCCAATTTTTTTATAATAATTGGAATTTCCAACATTACTAATTCCCCAAATTTCTCATTAATGAAAGTTTAATCAACATCTATCAAGTTAATATTACAATTATAAAAAGGGGAAATAATAAGAAAAATCCTTCACATACAAGTTTTTGTAATAACAGAAAATGTATTATTATAATTAATATTATGACGTCACTCGAATCTTTATATAATGATCTCTATCTTATAAGTTTCGCTCGAACCACAGATATTGGATGAGACTTTATTAAAATATTTTGGAAATTAAATTATAGTAATTGTTGGAATAGTATTACATGCAGTGTAGTAAGTCAACTTTACTTACAGTAAAGTTGACTATACTGTACTGCAAGTTGAGTGCATTGTTTTGTGTGGACTTGCTGCATTAGGTATAAGTTGAGTGCAGTACGCTGCACTTCACTCTAGAGTATGGGCCAAGCAATTGGCCATACAATTTATAGGGCAGACTGCCTAGCGGTTTGCCAAACCTAAAACAATACATCTAACACTTGACCAATACAATACTACTGTTACTTCGACCACAATTCGAATCTAGAACGTTGTAAAGATATAAAGATCTGCAAATACTGATCAGTGCTTATTGGGTTAGATACAGATTAGCTGAGTAGAAGAAGAAGTTACTTTACGGTTACGCTTTACGGCTACGGCGGCTAGGGTAGAGAAAAGATTTTTGCGAAAGGCCTTTATTAGTACTGCGCCAATCAATAACGGCAGGAAAACAGAGAAGACTTTTGGGTTGCGTTAGTCTACAACTGCAATCTAGAAGTAAGCGATGGTATCGTTACTAAAAGCACTAAGAAATCTTTATTAACCTTTTTTAAAGAACGTTAAGATTAACTGTTAGAAGTTTCAACGTCCGCTAAGTTGGTAAACGGCTAAGTTATTACTATTACGGGTGCTACTACTATAAAAATGATTAAGTCCTACGGTAAAATAACAAATAACATTTGCTTTTTATTACTAATAACAACCTTTATCCTTACTCTTTATACTAAACCTTTGCTTATACTTTACTTTTTTCACTTTTCCCACGCCAATTCAATCTCCAAGTTCGTTACTCTGAGTGAAAACACCAAAAATCGTCAAATAGCGCTAAGAAAGCTATGCCGCGCGACCTAAAGCCAAGTTGCCAAGTTTCCACGCAACTTTACGCTAAAATATCAAGCTTCCACGCTCCAAATTACCAAATCCCTCGTCCAACAAGTCCTACAAAAGCCAAAACCTTAAAATGTTTACCGCTAGCGCTTACTTTAAAGCTATTACCGACCCCGTAATAAAAATGATAATAAAGACGTTCGGAACTGTTTTTGCTAAATACTATAATGAACATTTTTAGGGGAAAAACGTTAACGAAAACTTAACCAAAGAATATATCGTTAACTTTATCAGCTATTATATCGTTAAGTAAAACGGCGGCGAATAACTTAACTGCGGTAACCAAGCTTTTTGTAACTTTCGTTATGTTTCCAACGACTGGATTATGAGCAAGTAAAAAAAGGTTTAAAAAGGGATCAAGTTAAGATAAAAAGTTAAACTTAAACGCCAAGGAATCTACGTACCAAAAAAGAACTTTACTAAATTGGTGGAACCCCTTTTTAAATTAACCTAATTGAAAAATTCTCTCATAATTTACAACTTGGAAGAAAAGGTATTAACCAAACTTAACGCCCCTATACGCGATTCAAAGGACCTTTCATTTACCTTTAGCTAAGTTAAGCCTCTTTATGTGTTAAAGATAAGGAATATATTTACCCACTCGGCAATCTAACACCTCTACGTAACAACGAGAAGTACGCTCTCAACGGTGGAAAAACACGTAAAACAAAGGCATCCAACGCGGCCAAAGGCATCGATATTAGCGCCTTATACTAATCAATTAAATTAAATCGTTAAGCTTTTCAAAACCCTTAAGTATATATCGCCCCCTAGTAATTAAATCGAGAGGCCCCCTGAAAATCTTTTCTATTTAGATTTTACTACATGTAAAAGCCCATTATAGGTCCTACTACAGGACTTTACCTTTTATACCAAATGATTATCAATTACTCTTTACACCGTGCCTTAAAAGCTCCAAGGCCTAAACTACTAAAAAACACTAACAAAAACTAGGATAACCATCGCGACCTTCGCCTAAAACCTATCGAGATGTTTAACATTAATTATAAGTTACTTACAGATTTTGACAAAATCTGTAACGATGTGAAAAAGTATAACAAAAAGCTTTATAACCTCTTCGATACCAAAATAATACCCGTTTTAAATATTTATAATTGGATAAAAGTTTTATCTTTAAGTTTTTACTTACTATTCCCCGAAATCCTAATAAAGCACATTAAGGACTATTACCTACCTTTCCTTACTAAAGTTATCACGTTTCGCGAAATTTACGACGGTATAAAAAGCTACTTCGAATACGATGTTTACTTTACCTAATACTATACAAATTGGGCTACTACGTGGTAGAATATAATAATAGCGGGAAAAAAAAATAGGAGGAAATACTAATAGATGTCCTTGATTAAATTCTTAATAAGTTGATGTTATACCAAAAAGCAATGGGAAAAGCCTACGTTGGTGAAGATATACTTCGCGAATAGGTACGGGTAGCAGTTACTGGCGTTAGCAAGCTCGAATACGTTTTATAACGCCTAAATACCACTTACAAGGGCTTTTTTAGCTAGCTATATTCCTCGTTTACTACTATAATAACACGTATAATAAACTCTTTTAATATGTACCCCCAACCCGGCAACTTCCCTAACGTAAATAAAGAGGATTTTACTATAGTTAATTACGTCGACCGTAAGTACGGTTATGGGTGTCCTCAACATTTAAGGTTTGGTTTACCGACTATGAACTAGAGTTAGTAACCACGTTAATGCTAATAGGGTCAAAATTCAGGCCAATCTGCTAATTCTAAGCACTATCTTCGTAATGATTGAAAAATATGTGAAATTTACGGTAAGTCTGACTGTTGGTTAACTCAATACCTTTCAGCTAAGTGAAAAAATGGAAGTGTAATATAATATATATAGTATTCTATCATTTTTAAATAGGATTACTTGGATTAAATCGCAAACTTTGAAGGTGATGGGCCAATTAATAACGGTAATGAACCCCAGCAGATTAGGTGGTATAAAGATATTATTTTTCATACAGCTTAATAATTAGCCGATTACGTCTTTTTATATTGTTTAAGTGATAAAAATCCTTACCTTTCCCCTACTAAGCCTCTGACTCCTTACATGCCTTCAATCTTCACGATTGTTATGTTGATTATACGTTTTAAGGTATTATACCAAACTTAGGAGTAATAAGGTATTTAATCAGAGGTCATTCGTTAAACAGAGTACTATAAAGAGAAAACACTACAGCTACTAAGATTAATCGTTACGATGTTGGTAAGGCTAAAGTTGGCTTTAAACCAGGCGAATGATTATCGTAATTAAGGATAATAGTAATTTAAACTATTGTAAAAGCAATTACGTTACATATCTTTCAATGTCTTGCTCATTTTTTACTTTACTCAAAAGATATAAAGATACTTATTGTTAACGTTGACATTAATGTAGATGAACTGGTTAAACCCGGTCAAAGGTTTCCCCTCACTCTTAAATAATGGTAACTACAGTTTTATCTTTAAGGCCCGGAAATAGTAGTGTTGAATATAAAGAAGCCGGAGACATGTTAATTACACCAATGCTCCCGGAAATAGTAGTGTTGAATATAAAGAAACCGGAGACATGTTAATTACACCAATGATTTAATTACTTAGCCGTTCATAGGCTTTACAATATCCTAAATTCCGTAGGGTATAAAGATATAAGAAACTTCACTCGAAAAGTCATTGAAATACTTTGCTATTATAATTAAACGTATTTCAAATCCCCACCGAAATTTAAGTTTACATTAAAAGACGATGAAAAATTTAACTACGAAATTTTTATTAATGTATTTTATTTGGATAATACACCTATTTTTACATCATCAATTACGTAACCTTTCTTTACAAAGCTAAGTTTTTAAAATCCCTTTCGGAAAGAGATACGTGGGAAACGCTAAGGATTCTATAAATTAACACGTACCTAGGCCTGTTTAACGTTGTCTTTCACGATACCAATGCCAATTCTACGGCGACGGAGTTTTAGGGAAATATTAAAATAATAGATATTCAGTATAAACAAGTATTGGTAAAAGCATACTAAAGTATTGGAAAGATTAAAAGGACACAAGCTTTACTTAGACGATTATATAATATCCTTATATTATAAATTAAAAGATTTACGGATCCGGAAGCACGCTTATAAATAGCAGTAAAAGGTCTAAACGACACTGTAGATCCTAACTGCTTGTTATTATAACTGCTGGTCTTTAAAGCGTACCTACGAATGACGAGTGAATTTCCGCCCTCGGAAAGTACTTAGAAATATGCTGCGTTCTACGGCAAAGCTTTAAGGGAACTGCAAAGAAAATCGGCACGCCGCCAGATCAATAAGGCCCTCAAAACTAGGAACAGCCCTTTAATAATCGACGTACTTGCTTTGCAATTACCAAGTAAAGTCCTCGTATGGTGGGAGTCGGGCAAATGGAAGGGTTCGTATAAAACATTAAGTATCGCGAACTTTGAAGTAATTATTAAAATTGATAACAGTTCTATATATTTTTAAACCATTTAGTTTAAGCGCTACAATAAGGCTATTAATGATAAAAAGCATTAATCTAAGCGACCGAGCTAATATAAACCTCCACCAGCTATTATAGATAAGCCAATAAAACGCCACCAGCGTAGACAACCCCCGAAAAAAAGAAACATTAAAGAAAAGGAATATACACCGGGCCGTATCTGCAATACTGCTTGGGTAGGTAGAGAAAAAAAGGATAACGAAAACTTAATACTAAAGCTTCGAGTATAAGGAATTATTAAAACCTTCGGAAAACCTTTTAAAAAAGCGACAAAATCAAAATTAATGGCTTGCTAATTGGAGGGGTTGTACAATTCGTATAGAAAACCTATTTTAACTTTTAAAACCGAAATATTACGATTTTTAAGTCGAGGATTATTTACGAGGTTAAAGGTAAAACCAAGGGACGGCCCTATGAAAAATCACGTTTAATCGCTTAATAATACGGTAATAAATGTAAAAACTGGATCTTTATGTAATCGTAAACAATTAAAGAAATAGCTAACGCTTAATAATTGCTTGAACAGTAAATTTATTAGTTAAAACTAAAATGAAATTAATATTTAATAGCTATAATATAATATAAGCCTATACGTAATCAACAACAGATTCATAACGAATCGTATTGCTAGAATACCATAGGAACTAGTTTCTATCTACCCTTTAGGCTCGGTAATACAATCTATTGAGCCACTATACGAATTAGTTAAAGTAGGAGTTTTTTTTATTTTTTTTTATTTACCAATCGTATTTCAAATTACAGTTAGCGATAAAGTCTTTAACGTACGACCCGTATATATTTGTAACGTAGGAAAAGGACTTTGGTACAGTAGGAATATAAATGAACGATACCTTTTTTGTTAAGACGGCTGGATTTGTAACATTAGAACAGCAGGCGATTAAGGACTTTAAGTTCTGGAATTATAAGCTAATGACGACATTAATGTAGGATAATAAACTTAACTTTAATGAATTGTTAATCTGTATACGTGGTGTTAATACCGGCTTTAGCTTTATCTAAAAGAGCCGAGGTACTATTTTAACTATAATTAATAAGATTAATATAGACAGAGCTTAAAGGTACTTGGAATAACGTATTCGAGGTAGCTATATTGTTACCTTATACTAATCGAAGGCCTTTTACAACCTTTTTATCGCGGCATAAACATAAAACCCAGTAAATAAAGACTTTGATCGGCTAAATAAAAAGATTAAGTGGTAGATGCAAAACCTAACCCAAAAAAATCAATATGGTCCTAATTAATCTATCGAAGGCCAAATTAATATCTTTTACAAACGAGTTCTTCATAGACAACACCGACTTATTTTTACAAATCTACTTCTTAATTACCCTTGTTAATAAATATAAACTGAAAACAAAATTCATTATTATCGGTAACCTAATTAATGAGACCTCCGTTAAATGTAAAAGGATTATACAAAGCGTGTTAACTTTAAAGATTTACGGCATAATGGCGAGCTTTAACGTAGGTATAGTACTATAAAAAAAACTTAACCTTATTACTAGGAAAATAAAGACTCCTCCTATCCCGGTGGTGATTATACCGATTCGAAAAGCCTCTTCGAATACCTTTTGAAACTCGGGATTACTAGTGAAAAACGCCTGATAATCAACGTAATAGTACTCTACAAAGCCTACTAAGGGTGAATATTAATTAATTCCGGTAAATTAACGGCAAATACAATCCCACAGATGCTATAACGAAGGAAATGCTCAACAAAGCCCTAAAAAGGTTTATAAATAATAATAGACTAACTATACAAATTGAAGTCTACGTTAATAGGCCACCTAAAAATCCTAGATCATGTAACGGCGGCCAGAGATATAGTGGCAAACTGAAATACTGCCAAGGAATTAACGATGCGGATCTGTTTAATTAATACGATGAAAGTGGAAGCCATGGTTAAAGTGGAGGCCTGTTAAGGCCTGTGGCGGGAAAACTTTTTATGGAAGTTAATAAACTTGGACCTCAAAGTAAGAGAAATTAAGGTCAAATAGTGTTAATTTACATGTAATTGAGTAAAATTCAGTACGGAAGTCAACTGGAATTAACAGGGGTCTAGATAGCTAACGAGTAGGCAATCTAGTAGTATCCGAAAAAGATTGGTTAGCCACACTGGCGTGCGCGTACAAACTGAAAAGCCACCAGTGTTGGAATAGTATTACATGCAGTGCAATAGATTGACTTTACTTACAGTGAAGTTAACTATACTGTACTGCATGTTAAGTGTATTTCTTTGTATAAACTTACTGCATTGAGTGTAAATCGAGTTCAATACACTACACTTCACTTTAGGGCACAGGCCAAGCAATTGGCCATAAAAATTACAGGGCAGACCGGCTTGCGGTCTGCCAAACCTAGAACAATACATCCAATACTTGACCAATGCAATACTACTGTTACTTCGACCACGATCCGAATCGACAACGTTGCAACAATCTGAAAACCTGCAAACAGTAATACCTTTATTTAAAAACCTATCTTAAAGACTTTTAATCAAATTAGATTTCTCATTGCACTATAGAGGGCCGTTTCTAGTATTCGGCATCAGGATCCTCTAAAAAGGTTTGATGATTTTTGATTTCTTCATAAAAAGTATCAATTGGAACATATTGTTGTTAATGATAGAATTAAAATTAGGTTCGCTATTTGCTGTTCTTATCAATCGTTGATGATGGCTCTTTTCAGGTTTACAATTCGAAGTAACCATTGAAGTATTATAAGTAATACCTACCCTAATAGATTCGAGTATAGTTTCTCCCCCCCCTATAACTCAAAGTTTACAGCGAATTAAAACATTACTTTCTAATACCATTGAACTGAAAGTGCTAAAAATATTGATAATATGATTTCTTAAATGGTCAAACAAGTAAACTGTAAAGATATATGATAAGTTTTTGATATAAGAAAACTACTATATTATTCGTGGTTTTCCCTTAACATCTGTATTGTTACTATTTACTCGTTTTTCTACGGTGCAATGAATAATAACAATGAAACAAAAAAGAAATCTAAATTTAATATTATCTTGATAACTCTAATATCCATTTTTTTAATATCCCTACAATAAGTAATATACTATATTAAGTTCCTATTGTTAACCATTGGATTAGCTATTAAAATATACTTTTTGATCAAATAGGGTTATAAGTCAAAGGGAACTTCTCCAATAATGATGAAAGTCTACATTTTCTTCATAAAAATTTATTATAATATTATAAAATGCCATGTTCCTTTGAGATTTATGGTAATAAATCCTTAGAAAGAATTAAATATTAAAAGACTATGCCTCAGATTTAATTATTAATACATTCAAGTTTCTTTATCGAAAATCCAGTAATCTATTATACAGCTAATACATTCGATAATTTCGTTCAGTATACAACAAACAGCTTTTAGTTATTTTTTCTAGTAATATCACTACAAAAAAGCATATATTAAAATCGTATTTAACGTTTATAACTATTTAACTACCAAACTCGCCTATCGAACCGGGAATTTTTTCAAGAAAATCATAAGAGGTCCAAGTATACCTTCCTATAAGGGGTTGTTATATATAAGGCGCAAACAACCTTTTCACCTACTGCGAACTGCCCTCATCTCAGTAGGTATCCCTATGCTTATTTATTGCGCCTAAAGCTGATATGCTAATCGTAGCTCAAAGTACCTAGAAGACAAGATTACCATCCCTTTGGTTTCTACGTCAAAAGCGGTTGTTATAGCCCAAAGACCAACTGCAGACCATGGAACAGGTTAGCGGCCAGCTGCGCCATCAGAAGCTTGATGTCCAACACATCAAGCGGAGATATCTCATATGTAAGGACCCAGGGTTAGGGTTGGGACCGCAAGGACCGAAGAGCGGTCCAGTCGATACTACATAGGACCGCAGGAAGCGACCAGCGATTTCAGCGGTCCAGTACTGAAGATGGTATAAAGGCCATAGGATATAAGAACACGGCCATCACTACATAGATAGTATTTCCTTCTTAGCTCTTCAGTTGTCAATCTAAGTATTCAGTCTACATACCTGAATAGCCTAACGGTTAGTGATTATTTTATAGCACGAACAAATATCTTCTTGATATTGTACCTTCGTTACCTCTGCTACCTTACTGCTAACATAAGCCCCCTGACACCTTCTATTTACTCACGGGTATTTAGTGTGATAATTACAGCGGTTATTCCGTCGTATAAGACCTTAGTTAATACTATCGTCCACCGGAACACGAGTATACTATCAGGTAAGATAGCCATCAAATAACAGAGACTCTATTTATATTTATTGGTTGAAAACGATTAATTTAGGCTACCGTTTTACCCGCCGAATATTGAATATAATGGTTGCCTCATAACCCGCTTTTAGAAAAACCGTTCCCAAAACGGCTTTTCAAAGTTACCAGATGATACCGATTCGTACCTCACCGGTTTATACGACTTTATGACACGGCGGCCGATACGTTCTTAAACCATCCGTATATCGACATTACAATATTTAACCTCATTAACGTACCTAAATTTAGATTTTAAAATGTTAATCAGTATTTTCGCATATTAGGTTTTTTAATAGTAAACGACAAATTTCCAGCTTTTTCAAAACTTTTATTTATACCTTTTCGATTTTGGACCAAATTCATAATGAATTTTATCAAAAATCTTTTTACAGAAGAACCATTAAATTTTGAAAATGCAATACGTTAACCTCCACAAAAATCATATAGAAATAGTAACAAAAAAATTAGAATAATACAAAAACAAATATGAATGCGTTGGTTGCAGATACTTTATCTTTTGTAATGATAGATTTTTTATATTCTGGTTAAATAACATATATAGCGTTAGCTAAATATTCCAATTAAAGTTTATCAAGAGTTTCTGAAGTTTCAAAATTACCCTCTCCAACTTTTTTAACAAAATTATGATTTATGTAAATAATACTCAGTAATATAAAGCTCGAACAGCGACGCAACTACTTTTTTACAATAGAGCTATAATCTTTTTTGTTGGAATAGTAGTAATTGCAGTGCAATCAATCAACTTTACTGTAAGTAAAGTTTTTTTTGTATTCTACTATCACCAGGCAGTGAGTACTGCGAAGCAGCGCACTGGCTGCTACGAAATATCCCTGTAGATACAAGTTTGAGGGATTGTAACGTGGGTCTTTGTAGCCTAGAGGGGCCTTTATCGGCCCCACCATCCCTCCAATTGAAACTTTAGGGTGCCCCGCAGTTTATAGATCCATAGGCATGTAAACTATAGCCTTAGTAAGGCTATGCAACGTGGCTGTCTCAGTCCTCGACTAGCGTCTAATCGCATCAAAGATACGACTGATTTGGTTCCCTAAATTAAAAGGATACTATAAAGCTATAAAAAGCGTAGTAGAAGCCCTTAAAGGGGGCGAAAGTAAAACACGTATTAAGTTATACGTAAGTGTTAAGTAAAGTTCTGTATCTATAAGGAGCTCCTTTATATATACGGGGTAGCTCGTGCGCTGTCGTCTCATATAAAAGGTACCCCTTATTAATACGACCACTAAACTTAAACATTTTTTGATTAATGGCCAAAGTAGTTATAAAAGGAGAAATATAATCGTTGCCGGCAGGCGTTAATGGTGGCTCTATAAGGCTATAATTTAATTACGTTTGTCGTCTAAGAAATAGTTTGTAATACGGGCGAAATCCTAGGAAAATCCAGGGTTTACGAGGATCCTCTTTATATAAGTGTCGCCTATCCGCCCGTTTAAGGGCTTTTTAGGGACACGTAGCTAAAGCTTTCAAACCTTTACTAAAGCCGGGTAATGGACTAAATAAGCCACATTATTCTCGCCATTACAACGATAATATCCTCCATCCACCTTCAAAAGTTAAAATTTCTAGAAATACGAGGCAAGGTCCTTGTACCCATGTTTTATCGCAAGAAAATGATTTTAAAGGGACCGTAATAACGATATTGAAGGTAAGAAAGTACCGGATCCGCGAAATATGCCGAATTCGGGCCTAAACTTAGTTGTATATAGAAAACTTCAACGCCTATACCACGTAAATAATTTAGCTTTCTTATAAGAGTATTACTTCATTTTCATGATTTTAAGTTAAAATATTAATATCAATTTTACCCCATTTGTAAAGGATAAGTCATCACTTTGAAAATAGGTGGAAAAGTTAACTCCTAGGTTAGTAAGCTTATCCGCAACCTCGTTTCCGTCGATACCTATATATCTAAGGCTTTATTTAATTATAATAAGATTTGGATAAGTTTAGACTATAAATTGAAAACCCTAGAAAACGTATTAGGAAAAGGAAGCGAGATCCCAAATTAAACCTAAATTATGGAGGTGTTATCTATGTAAACCGTTATCTCGTCTAGGGTACCACATGAAGCCTCTTGAAGGCTTCGAAAAACGCCGATAGCCTCCGCGTCAAAGACGTATGTATCCGGGTATAAGCTGCCGAATCCCTCCGTAATTATGCGTCCGTTTCGAAAAACCACGTATCTATACCTAATGTAACACTTTTTATCGAAAGGCTTTTTGAACCTATCGGTAAAAACTGTAATATAGTAGCGATTTAGGTTTACGTATCAGGCTTGCAAGGATACGATTACGTCGACCTTAGTTAACCTATCTGTAAGATTAACGAATGAGTAAGGGAAAAAATGTAGGGTAAGTAAAATAAATCATAAAAATTTCGAAAATTCGTGGTTGGCCGCGAGGAGACGTAAACATATTTTAACCGGTTTAGGCTTTTATTACAGTAGAAGGTCGTAGAAGTCATTGTCAATATACTGTGCCAAGCGCGACCAAATCCGAGTAAATCTCCTGGGTAGTGTGTTACCGTAAAGGGCCTTTCGTCTGTCGGTTAACGCCATCATAAAAGTAAAGGTCCCGATCCTTAAAGCTTCCATTATGGGCGTTGCCTCGATTTATTACATAGACAGGTGCTTAATATCGAGGGTTCCTAAACAGTAAGTAAAACGAAGCCGTTATTATTTTAAAACGATCTTACTAAAGGGTAAACTGGAGTCTTCAAAGGCGACGATACTAGAAGGAGTATTATATAACATGGAGATTGCCTTCGCTGTAACAAAAAGTGAAATTATAACCTATTTCTTAAAGCCTTTTTACATGTATCTAAAATACCAATTTTCAACGTAATAAGTAAATATAGAAACAACCGCAATAGTGATTATAATACGTAAAAGGTATAGAAGAGGTCTATATTTTATACGTAAAAGTCTTTTATAATACCGGGCGACTTTAAGGCTTTTGATATACATTTCTCGACGTATACCATTTTTATTAAAGTATAGTTGAATTAGAACCTTAGTTATTGTGTACCAGGAAACTTGGTATTAGGTAAAGGGTTTGTAACTAGATAAATCGGTCCCGTAACGGTAGAAACGAAAGGGTTCCCCAATTTGAAAAGGTTCGTTAAATTTTGGTGTTCAATAATATGTAATAACTCCGAATTTTTAGGATAAAGACCAACCGTTTACTAATTACCTACGTATTCACTTTCCGTACATCAACTTCGAAAACCGCAACGTTTAATTTCAATAAACCTAAGGTCCGTAGGAAAAACACGTTATAAACGTAAATGAAAACCCGGCTCATAGAGTATTTAGTGAAATTGAATATGTAAATTAAGTAAAAAACCAGGCAAAGGGGTAAGTTCTATAGGGTACCGTAATTAAAGTTCAAAAACCCCTTAATTGTCGCTTAGTACCATAATATTAATACTCTTTTGGTTAAAAAAGCCTTTAATAAATGTAAATAAATTAAGGTAAACCCCTAAATATCATATCTTTTAAATTAATCGATTATAAAAGAGGATGTCGAATACCTCTCAAATGTATTTAAAAATATTGACGCGACTTTACCGTTGACAAATAAGAATTTAATCTTGTAGGTCAAAGTCAATCAGCCTTCTCTGTGTTAAATACTGATATAATACTTCGGAATAAGATATTAAAAGATCTTACAGGCTATAATACGTTCCAATCCTTTAGAGTCAACAGGAATTAATATAATAGACCTTTAAAAGCGTAGTTATAATAGGTCCTGGTTTCCTAACTCAAGTATTATAAAAAAAGATCCGATTGTCGTTATATTTACGGAAAGATTCCTGGGAGAAGGTAGTTATTGTAAAAAATACAAAAGAGTCTAAATATTTAAAAATAACAGGCTATAAAAATTTGAACCGTTATATTGTTAGGTTCGGAAAATGTATTACAAACTTTTATAATATTTCATTATACCTCTTTATAGGAGATATCAAACCCTTAAGAAACCATATACTTAAATCCGTCTTAGTTATTGAAAGGATCGTTGATGAAATCAATAGTAATAAAACATCATTGAAAATATCATTTCGAAAGTTTTAAGTTTATTAACCTTTATCGAAAATGAGTTAACCCCCTACCTTAAGGGGCGTTGCTTGATCTAATAAAGAAAACTTATATCAACTCATAATGCTATATACCTTTACAAGGTCGACGGCCATTAAATTTATTTTTTATAAGTTGGTACATACCTTATATACTTCAACAAGGAAATTCTTATGCTAAATAAACCCAATCCTTTAGTGTCGGGCTTTATTAGTTCTCCTTATATAATAATAACGCCGATTTAACTAAGGAGTTTACTATTCCATAACTTTAATAAATATTGTAATAGGTTTCCGACCGTATGTAAAGTATTTGAATATAATCGTATAAAGGTCCCCGCCAATCCATATATCACAGCCTCGTCTTCAATGTCGGAAATATAAGGTAAAAAAGCTATACCGACAACGATTAAGTCCCCGAACCTCGGTAAACTGGCTTTCAGAACCCTAATTTGCGAAATCGTAGGAAAATAGGATCCGAGAGTAAAAAGAATTCGCTAACAGGACCTTTTAATTTAACCTATTATTCAAATTAAGGAAAAAAATAGTGGTAACCCTAATAATATTGGGAAAAGTAAAATCAAGGACAAATTTGAGGCGGTGCGTAAAAACTCCCACCTAGACTTTAAAATATATATCAATAGTAATTACCCAAATATTGAAGGCGCGCCCCTCGCAGGCGTTATTTTACGTTAGTTTCGCCCGGATATATAGGAATTTAAAGTCGTTATCTACAATACTTTAAAATTTGGATAACTAATTATATATTTCCATGAGGACTTTATAGGTAAATTAATCATTGTAAATATCAATAACATTGATCTTATAACTCGTGATTATAATAATTTCCATTCTGAACTGAATTTTCAATGCATGGCGAAAAAAAACCAGAGTTTTCCCGAATTTATATTAAAACCCGGGGCCGAATACTTAACTGTAGCCCCCGCTGTTCCTTCTAGGTAGGGGCGAAACTCCACTAGTTACGAATAAGTAAAAAAAGAATCGTAAGTTAGATAACTTTATATAGATCCATATCCGTTATCTTTCCTACCGCATCACGATTCCTGTATATTAATAACACCAATGTTTTCGTCCACGTAACTCATAAATATGGTTTGGTATATACTAATAGCCCTACTTATGTTTATCTAAATAATCGTAAATTTCGTGTTTATGTTCGGCGTTTGGTAACACCCAATTACACTATATAAATCCGAAAAAAATTCATTTATTATTTAAATTTTTAAGGGTAGTTGAGATTACATAATTAATAAGGCCGTTATCAGATGCGTTACTCCAATCCGTAAGACCTAAAGAGTCTTATTATATAAGATTTATTCTCGAAAGCGGCCGAAATTCGAATTTTGATATAAACGTTACCTAGTTTAACGTAAAGTATTTATTGTTATTTAAGGTCTTTGTAACGGTTGACAGTATTTTCAAGCCTTAGTTACCAAGGATTTCAAGGTATTGAAACTAATTTTCTTAACTTTAAATAAAAAGTGTCTTAGGATACGTAACTTAGGACTAGTAATCTATTTTTCTTCGAATAGTAGACAGGGTTCATTAAACGTAAAAGCCTTAAGGACTACAATTACTACGAAAGAAAGTTTGTGGCTTTTATTAGCAGTATCCTGTAATATATATTTCCCTCAGGCATCGTTTAATTTAATTACTTTTTATAATATAGGGTCCGAAGAAAACGAGTTACGTAATATTCTGATATCATTTAATGGGGTTATGTAACCTTTAGTTCTGATGCTATATATAAGGAAAGTAAGTCGCATTATATTATTACTGGAAAAGTATCAGCGAATATCGATGTAGTTAGGTTTTAACTCCTCATTACTTTCTACTATACGGGTATTAATTTCTGCGGGTTCAGGAATAGTAAAGGCGATTTCAACTAGAGTTTCCGCTAGTACTTTGATATTGTATTGAGTCTTACCGAGGTAATTATTTTTTTAAACTAATGCTTCGAAACGCGGATATATTTATTCCCTTGTTTTGGAGGTCATCAAATTGTCGTTATATATTGAGGAAAAAAGCCCGTAGTCGTTAGGGTTTTATAATGTCGTTACGTACGCCTCGAGAATATAATACTGAAGTGAAATCGAATAACTAGGGTAATTTGTCGGCCGAACGTACCGTATATTTAATACTATTTCAAGAAAATATCTTTATCAAATTAAAGCCGATGTCCATTATTTATCGGTCGAGTCCTTTGATTTACATTTAAAAGGCGGAAGAATCTAAAGGATTTAGGAAAGAAAAATCGAAGTTATTAAACCCGTATATACGTTTTAACCATATATCAATAGGTAAACATCAATTAGTAAAGTCTCAGTATATATAATAATCTATTTTTTGATCATTTTCCGGACTTCGATTAATACATCTTAAAAGGGTGTATAGAAAATCCGATTTTTACTTTAATTACATAGGTATATTATGTCTGGTATAACGTAGTAAAAATACCGTTAAAAATATAATAAAATTACTGTACTTTCCTTGAAAATATGTTTATTTTAACCCACATATTTGCATAACGTATAACGAACCCCGCAGGGGTTTTATTTACCAACTAAATGTTGAAGAGGTTAATTATACCCTTTCTATAAAAACGTATCAGAGGAAAAACTCTTCGACATCTCGTTTGGATTTTTTAGAAACCTTAATAAAAACCTTCCTGTTCCCTTTCCCCGCAGCTTTTTAAAGTATTGTAAGTTAGGCAGAATAGTATTTCGAATGGTTTTAAATGAAACCCTAACGTTCTTTCGTAAACATAAAAAACTTTCGCAACATTAAAAAGACCAAATTCTTATCCCAAAATGTTATTATAGCTTATAAAATAGTCGTATTCGGTGTAATGAAATAGAAGGGCGTAAGACTCCTATTTATCGTAACTGTAGGCGAAGTTAAAGCTGTCGTATATGCAATATTTCAAAACGTGCAAAAGGTCTTTCGAGGGGTTTTACGTATTTATTCGTTTAAAATGAAAAGGGAAGTTAAGGTATACGTAAGATTATTTGTAAAATTGAATGCATTTTTTGTTATCCGTATCCCAAAGTATTTTTCAGCGAGGTAGTTGGTAACGTACTTTACGATACGCAATACTAACGTCTGGTATTAAAACAAAAACTGTTAAAAATGTAACAAAGGTATCAATAACCTATTCGTAAGCTTTATAAACGGATTCACGAATCTCGAGGTTGCTTTTTTATGTATTAAACACTTTATATAGAGACTAAGTATTAAAACGTTAAAAGCGGTATATAACGACATATTTTTCCACAGATGGCGGTCTAATTATCTGGAGCTTATGCTAGGGAACTTAAGGTTTTTACAAAAATTGGGCTTCCTTCATAAGCGTATTAAGGGCGCACGTGGTTGGTTTGGCCACTCTAGTGGTAGCTATGGAGGAAGCCATGAGAAAAAAATTCCTACGATATTAAACCATCGTATGTGAGTCTAGTAATAGTACTAACAAATGTGGGGTCCGCTCATAAATGTGCCGGGAAGTATGCTATAAGTAAAGTTGACTATACTTACTATAAGTTGTGTGTATTGTTTTCTGGGTCTATTATAAGTTCAAGTACAATATGCGCCTACTTCATATTAGGGAACAAGCTAAGCAATTAACTATATAAATCAGTGTGCAGACTAGCTAGAGATCTCACAAACCTAAAATAATACATCTATCGTTTGACTATGTAATACTTCTGTTACTTCGATCTCTATTCGAATCAACAAATTTGCAACATCTAAAAGCCTGCTAGGCAAGGTTTATTGATAATAATTGGTATTTATTAGGTTAATTCCAAATTGACTGGGTTGAAGAAAAAGCTACTATCAGGTTATAATCCATGTCAAACTTTAAGATAAAGGAAGTTTTTTATGCGAATTTTTTTACTATTGCGTTAATCTATAACGGTAATAAGTAAAGAATATTTTTGGATTACGTTGATATAAAATAGCAGTAAAGAGTGAGCAAAGGTATCGTTATTGAAAAACACCAAGAAATATTCACTAGATTTTTCTCAAAGACTTTGGAATTAACCATCAAAAGTATTAAAATTAGTCAAGTTACAAAACGGTTAGATAAATAATACTATGGGTACTACTACTGCAAAATGATTAAGTCTTAAATTATTTGATTGTAAACAATAACAAATAACTTTCAACTTTACTTCATATACTAAACTTTAACCTTTATACTAACTTTTTCCTCAATACTACTTTTTTTCTTCCCTTACGTTATAATCTTCAATTAAACACGTTAAGAAATCTACTTTGAGCGAAGACACTAAGAATCACTAAGTCGCGTTTAAAAACCCACGTCGCGTGACTTTACACCAAATTTCCAAATCTTTTCACAAAAATACCAAGTTCATACACCTTTAAATCACCAATTTCCTTTATCAAAATAGCTTCTATAAGCGGCTAATTGAATTACATCACCGACCTTATGAAAAATAAAGTTATTGAAGCCTTTAAACATACCTTTTTCAGGTATTACGATGAAAAACATTGGGGAATAGATGTTAACGAAAATTTAACTAAAGGGTACCTGGTTAATATCGTTAGTTATTGTATCCTCAATTGAAATGGTAGCGAAAAATTTAACCGTAACGCTTGTGCTTTTTAAAAGTATCGTGAGTTTTTTTCTGATTGGATTATTGATATATGGAAGGTGATTTTAACACGTATTAAGTTTGAACTGAAGGTAGAGGTCGATAGATGAGGAATCTACGTGTTAGATAAAAACTTAATTAGGTTGGTATACAATCTTTTTGGGTTGGCCCAACTTAAGTAATACACATGAAATTCTTATCTTTAAGATACACAGTGTAAAAAAAAGTATGTTCAGAATTTTAACGCTTTTACACATGTTTTAAATGATTATTACCCTTAAATTCACAGTTAAGTTAAATTTTAAACCTCTCTGCCGATATTGAATCATACTAGCTGATAATGAGAAACCTGTTAATTTACTCTACATGTTAGCACCTTCTCGCAATAGCATTAAGTGTACGTTTAGCGGCGGTAAAACACGTGAAGCAAATTTTGCGAAAGCGGCAAAAGGAATTGATGTCAGTGCTATTCACTGTTTCATCAAACAAGATTGTAAAGTCCTTTGAAACCTTTTTTCATACCGTTAAATTCCTTTTTTCCTCTGAAAATTTCCTCAAAATCGTCATCGTTTTCTCTAAAAATATCAAATTTCTTAAGGCAAAGTTTCTTACAGCAGGTATACCTATACGCGCGAGTTTATTACAGATTTTACTATAATATTTTAACCCACGGGTAAAAAAAATAGAAACGACCTCGACTATCACGACTAAGATGTTTGAAAATTTAAATTGATAACCGGAAAAATTATCGATGATTGTGACAACTATTGTAATCTTAATCCCTGACTTATCAAAATAGTTAACATTAATTACAATTTTTTACGGATTCTATAAATATTTGGAATCACATAGAGAAGTATGGTGGAAAACTTCTTCATTTAATTGATATAAAGATAATATTCTTAATATCTGTGAGTGAATTAATGTTACTTCTTCCGGTTTAAACTTATTATTTCCCTTAATATTTACAAACAGAATTGGAAATTACTATTCAATCTTCTTGACGAGATCAAGAATATTTGGGAATATTTTCGATGGTATAAAAATCATTTTGAATACGACGTCCACCTTGTATTATATTATACGGATTGGGTCATAACGAAGTAGGCAACGATAATAGCTAAGGAAGAAGAGAAGGAAATTCTGAACAACATTTTTGATTAAGTATTAAATAAATTCATGTTATGTTCACAAGTAATAAAGAAAGCCTACATTAGCAAATTTACATTTCGCGAGAAGGTAAGAGTAGCAATTACGGGCGTTAAAGAGTTCTAATACGCCTTATAATGATTAAATATCACTTATAAAATCTTTTTCAGCCAATGATGGCCCTTACTTGCGATTGTAATAGCCTGTACGCCAAATTTGGCCGGTATATATCCTTAAATTCATAACTTTAGTGATTGGGTTAACGTATATCACGTGATGTCATTAAATTAATTGTAATTACGAGCGGCCTTGATGTTTAAAATCTGGTTTAACGTCTTCGAATTAGAAACCATAAGTATATTAGTGTCGGCACCGAGGATAAAACTTAAGTGAACCTATTGATTGTAAGAATTATCGTCGTAATTGTGGTGAAGAGTTATGAATTCATCGCAAATTTAGTGGTTGGTTAATTTTCTACCTTCTGACTAAGCGTGATAAATAATAGATAATATATTACACTTGATATTATATTACTTGTAAATAAGAATAACTGAACTACATTATATATTATGATAATAAAACGGTTGTTAACAATAACTATATATTAAAACGAGTCTTATAGAAGGAATATATTGCTTTTGTCGCGGCCTAGTAATTAGCTGATTGCGTTTTCGTATACCGTTTTAATAGAAAAGACACTGGTATTTGCATTGAAAATTAAACACCTAACCCCCTATAAACTTTCAATTTTTTATAGCTACGTATATTTCACCATTTTAAGGTATTATATCGGATATATTGGCAATAAGGTACTGAATGAGAGTATATTTGTGGTATATAATATCATAAGGTGAAAACATTATTATTATTGAAGTTAATCGTCAAAATATTGGTAAAGTTAAAGTTAGTTTTAGCTTTAGCGAATAAATATCGTTATTTTTTTATTGTATCATTACTGGGTAGTGCGCACTAGTTGCTACGAAATATCCCTGTAGATTCTGACGAGAGGGGTCATAATGTGGGCTAATACGGCCTAAGGAGCCATTGGCTGCCTTCGCTACCCCTCTAAATAAGAATTTAGGGTTCCCCGCAGTTTAGAGACCCGTAGGCATATAAACTGTAGCCTTAGTCGAACCACGTAGCGTGGATATTTCAGTTCCTGCCTAACGCTTAATCGCGTTATGGATACGACCAGTTTTAGTTCCTTAAAAGAGAAACTTCGTAAAGCTAAAAAAAGCGTGGTAGAAGCCCCTAAAAGGGGCAACTATAAGAAACGCATAAAGTTGCGTATACACCTTAAGGAAAGTTCTAAATAGATAAAGGGCCCCCTTATGTATAGGCGGTGTTTTGTACATCGTTGCCTTATATAAAAAGCGTCCATTATTAATACAGCCCCGAAACTTAAACCTTCCTTTAATCAATCGCCGAAAGAACTAGAAAAAATAAACGTACCCTTTATATTTTGATACCATACCCCCTCCCCCCTATCTTCTTTACCTGGGTATCTTGGTTAACTCTATTCTCTAGTGATATTCATTCGTAAAAGACGTATTGCCTACGCTTGGGCCCGCTGCACCAGGGTCCAGAAGCCCTTATATCATAAACATATTAAGTGTAACTTAGGTGCAACCCCTTTTTTTATCCCTTTAACCTCTCTCCCCCCTTTTACCGTACCTTCGACCCGTTTCAATAGTCTCCGCCTCGTCCCTAATAGAAAATAACCTTATATAGGTTACATGTGACCTTTTTTAGTGGGGGATAATAACAGAACCTATATTGAGGGAGAAGAGAACATAAAATACGTCCGCTACACGCGTATAACCCCCCTAATATTCATGTTACAAGTAAATAGATCTAACGTATAATGGTAGTAATTAATTATAAAAGCAGGTATATTTCCGTTACCCCTAGCGCCGCTGAGCCGTTAGCAGCCTACCGCATCGTTATCGCGGTGGAGGCGTCTTTCAGGCGCCTTACCACCTCATAACAACCCCTACGCGTCGCCGTAAAGGCGGCGAAGGGTGGCGAAGCATAGGCCATTGTAACGGCCTTATTAGAGTGACGGGGTCCTATTACTAAAGGGGCTTAGGTAAGCGCTGACAACGACAATAAATTTAGTAATGGGGGGGGGGGGGAGCGGACTTTATTTCCAATTAGCCCGTTACCCCCTTACTCGTTGCCGCCCATATCCCCTTACACGCTCCTGCCCCATCCGCTAACCCGAATCCTTCCATAAAACCTGTAACTCCCTTTCGGGGGGGACAGGCTTGCCGGGCAACCGTTGTAAGGGCTTTGGTAACAGTCGTGGTAAAGTTACTAAAAGGTTATATTCCCCTGTGTTAATGTTAGTGATAATAGTCATTATAACGGTATTAGCGGTAATTTATACATATAAATCAACGGGATTTGTATATAATTGCCGGCAGGCGTAAAACTTAGTTATTATTAATGAACGTTAAACAAGTTTTTATAAGGTTATAATTTCACCTTATTCATTTTCCAAAAAAACAATTAGTAACGCAGACGAAATCTCGGGAAAAAATAAGATCCTTAAAAACCCTTTTTATATAAGAATTACGTATCTGCCAGTTTAGGGGTATTCTAAAGGCCTGTAGCTAAAGTTTCCAAACCTTTAACGAAGCTGGGTAGTAAATTAGGTAGGTTACATTACGTTCATTATTATAACGATAGCACTTTTCATTTGCCACAAAAAGTTAAAATTTTCAGAAGTACGGGGCTAAATCACTGTACCCGTGTCTTATCGTAAGAAAATGATATAAAATAGGTCGTAATACCAATACTAAAGGTAAAAGTGTATCGGGTTCAAGAAATATACCGAATTTGAGCCTAAGCTTAATCGTATATATAAAACCTTAGAGCCTATATTATAAAGATAATTTTATTTTTTAAAACACGTATTACTCCCTCTTTAAGGCCCTATAGTTAAATTGTCATTAAGATTTTACCCCGTTCGTAAATAGTAGGTCTTCTCTTTTGAAGGAGGTGAGTGACTTAGTCCCTAGGTTAACGATCTTATCCACAACTTTGTTTCCAACGATTTCTATATACCTAGACTTTATTTAACCTTAATAAAATCTGTATACGCTTGGACTGTCACGTGGAAACCTTAAAAAACCTATTGGGAAAAGGTAGCATAATCACTAATTAATTCTCAAATCATGGAGGTATTATTTGCGCAAATTTTTATTTCGTCTAAAGTGTTACGCGAGACCGTTTTAAGTCCACTGAAAACGTTACTGACCTCCGCGTCAAAGATATACATATATAGGTAAAGGTTACCGGATTCCTCCGTAATTATACGCCGATTCCGGTATACCACATACCCGTACTCAATATAACGCTTATTATCGAATAACTATTTGGACTTGTTGGTTCAAATTATAATATAGTAATGATTTAAGTTACTTATTTTTTGACTTATACGTCCGTAAAGTTATTAAGAAAGTTAGGGGAAAATTGTAAAGCAAGTGAAATATGCCGTAGAAAGTCAGTGATTTTTTTTGTCAGCTATAAAGAAATGTAAACGTATATTAACTAGTTTAGGTTTTCGTAACTATAAAGGAAAATCGCCGAAGTCGCTTTTAGTAATATAGGCCAAACGTATCTAAAGTTGAAAGGATTTCCTAAAAACCGTAACGTCGTATGTAGCCTTTTTACCATCAATTAACGTAGTTACAAAGAAAAAATTCCCACCCTTTAAAGCCTTTATCTCGGGAGTTATTTCGATTTGTTATGAGAACGGATGCCCGGTATCTAGGGTTTTTAAACGGTATGCAAAACGAAGTCGTTACTATTTTAAAGCGACCTTACTAAAAAGTAACCTGGAGTTATGAAGAGCGACAACACTTAACGTAATACTATATAACGGGGAAATCACCATTACCACAACGATAAATAGGAACATAACCTATCCTTTAAAACTCTATTACTCTCGTCTAAAGTACCAACTTTTAACGTAATAAGTAAATATAAATACAACTGCGGTAATGGCTACCATACCTAAAAGATATAGTAAAAACCCGTATTTTATTCGTAAAAGTTCTTGATAATACCGGACAACCTTTAAAACCTTTACTATACATTCTCTAACGTATAAAATTTCTAGTAGAGCGCGGTCGAATTAAAACCCTCATTATCGTATACCTTGGAATTTTGTATTAAGTAAAGGCCGTATAACTAAGTAAATCGGTCCTAAGTCAGTGAAAACGAAGGGATTTACCCGCTTAAAAAGGTCTGTAAGATTTTGATTCCTAGTGATATATAGTAGTTCCGACTTCTTTAGGATAAATATAAGCCGATTACTCCTTAACTACGAGTCCGCCTCCTGTATGTTAACTTCGAGTCCAGCGACGTTAATACCCAATGAATCCGAGATTCTCAAAAAAAAAAAAAAAACCATGTTATCAGCGCAAATGAAGACTTTGCCCGTATAATTCTCGGTAATATCAGTAATATAAATTATATAAAGTACTTGAAAAAAAAAGGAAAACATTATAGGGTGTCTTAACTAAGATATAAAAACCTAATAGTTGCCGTTTAATACCGTGTTTTTACAATCCTTCCAGCTAAAAAGTCTTTAACAAGGGTAAGTAAACTTCGGTAAAACCTTAAACTTTTTATTTTGTAAATTGGTCAGTTATAAATTAATATGTTAAAGTTCTTTTAAACGTCATTGAAAAAGATTAATATTACCCTATTATCAACGAGTACGGATTTAACATTATAGGTCAAAGCCACGACTAGATCGGTGGCGGATCTCTTAGGTATTCCTTCTTCGTATTGGATGCTTATACGACCTTACATAATAAAAGACCACGAAATCCGCTGGGACACGATACATTCCAACCCCTAAAAGATATACCAGGATTAATACGATTAGCCTTTAGGAAAGAATTTGCGATAAATCCTGGCTCCTAACTTAAATACCATAAGGACCTCCGACTGTCTCTAAACTTACGAAAATACCCCTAAACGGAGACATTTATTGTAAAAGATACATAAGGGTTTTGTAATATAAACTTAAAAATCTTTAAAAATTTGTATCTTTATATTGTCTAACTTAACGAATGTATTTCGAATACCTGTACTATTCTGTTATACTTTTTCGTTAAAGAAATAAAACTTCTGTACAACCTTATATTCTAATTTATTTCAATTGTTTAAAGGATCATTATTAGAACTATTATTAATTGAAAACCTACCTAGGATATCGTTTTTAAGGACCTGTACTTATTGATATTTGTCGAAAATAGGTTGGCCCCCTAACTTAATAGAGGGGGTTCGAAATGGTAAAATGTACTTATACTAGTTAATAATACTATATAAATTCATAATGTCGGTATCCTGATCAAGTTTTCTTTTATAGGCCAGAATATACTTTATCTACCTTAGTTAGGAAATTCTTACGTTTAATAAACTTAACTCCTCGAAACCGGATTTAGTTAGCTTTCTTTATCTAATACCGAAACCGAGTTCACTTATGAGATTACCTTTTCATAGCCTTGATCTATATTGTAACGGGTTTTCCGACTGTATAAAAAACATTTAAATATAATCGTGTAAATAGCCTTATTAAGCCATGTATTAAGGCTTCGTCCTTTATATCTAATGCATTAGAGAGAAAAGCTATACCAATACTAACCAGATCCTCGAACCTGGATAGACTAGCTTCTAAAACCCGAATCCGCAAAATTGTGGCAAAATAAAATCAGCGAGCCAAAAGAGTTATAAATAAAACCTAATAATCGAATATACTATCGAGGTAAAAATTTATAACCGTAGTAGCCCCGACGATGTTGGTAAAAGTAAAGTCGAAAATATATTCTAAACGAGAAATAACAACTCCTACCTCCCCATTACCATGTATACTGGTAATAAATACCTAAATATCGAAAGCGCATCCTTCGCAGTTATTGTTTTACATTGGTTTCGCACGGTTATATACGAGGTTAAAGTCACCTTTTACGATGTTTTAAAACCCAGGTACCTAATTATATACTTCCGAAAAAACCTCATCAGAAAATTGATCTTTATAAATATTATCAATGTAGATCCCGTGAATACGTAAATATAATGAATCCCTGCCATAACTTAGTTTTAAGAGCGTAACAGTAAAAAACACCCCTTTTCAAACCTATATTGAAACTCGGGGTCGAGTATTTAATACCAATTTACGCTGCTTCTCTTGAATGGGAGCGAAGACCCTTTAATTTTAAAAAGATAAAAAAAGTCGTATGTCATGTGAAGTAATATAAATTCGTATCCACTATATTTCTTACCGTACCACAGCTCCTATATATAAATAACATTAATATATTCGTTTTCGAAACCTATTAACAAAGCTTGGTATATGATAACCACCTTACCTTTGTTTTTGTAAACGATTGTTAGTTTCATATTCATTTTTGGCGTTAGACAACGCTTAATCGCATTATATGTTTTCGTATAGGCCGTACCTAGTATTTGAAACCATCAAAAGTAATTAAACCCTCGTAAGTAACATGATAAGTATCAGACGTATGACTCCGTTACGTAATCCTTAACGGGCTAACTTACGTAGTGGTGGTACTCGATAACGGCGGGAAATTGGACTCGGATATAAATGCAGCTGAATTTAAAATAAAAGTTTTAAGATCCACTAAAGCTTAGGTAGAGGCCGCTAATAGTATTTATTCCCTTATAACCAAAAGCTTAATAATATTGAACTCCGTTTTCTTAACCTTAAATAAAATGTGTTCTAAGGCGCGTAAGCTAAATCTTATAACCTATTTAACCTAATTACCTACGGGTCGGGTACCGGGTTCGCCAAACGTAAACTCCTTTAGGACTTGGACTGTTACAAAAGGAAGATTAAAGCCTTTACTCGTGGTATCCTGTAATATAACTTCGCTTAAGGCGTCTTTTAGCCCAGCTTTCTCCTACATCGTGGAGTCCAAAAGAGGCGATTCATGTAATATATTGGTATTGTAGAACGGAGTTATATAACCTTTAAACCCAGAGATAAATATAGGGAACGTAAGTCGAGCTACGCTATTGCCAGCGAAATATTGCCAAATACTAATATAGTAAGGTTTCGTTTCCTTTCTCCTTTTCGTTGAGGGTAAGTTATTTTCACCGAGCTTAAAAGTGGTAAAAGATGGTTAAATTAAAGTTTCTGCTGCTACTTTAATATTATACCAGGTCCTATCAAAATACTTGATTTTCTTCAAACGGTGCCTCTAAACGCGTATATAGTTGTCGCTTTTTTTTTTGAAGCCGCCAAATAGTTATCGTATACTAAATAAAAGGGACCGCGACAGTTATAATACTATAAAGTCGTTATATATACCCCGAGAATGTAATCCCTAGTTTAAACCGAATGGTCAAGGTAACGTATCGGCTTGACATATCGTGTATTTATATATTATTTTAAGTGCCCGTCGCTATAAAATTAAAACCAGTATTGTTTATCTATCACCTGAACCCCTTTTCTAATACCAAGAAAGTGAAAGCACTTAACGGATTGAAAAAAAGAAACAATCCAGGTCATTAAACTCGTGTATACGTCTCAAATATAAACTAAAGGATAATAATCGATTAGCGTAATCCCGGCCTACGCAACGGTCTCCTTCTTGATTACCTCTAGAACCTCGATTAATATATCCTAAAAAGGTATATGAATAACACGAAGGACTCCCGTACCTATATACGTACATTACATCTAATATAACATAATGGAGATACTACTGAAAAGATATGGTAATACTAGTATAATTTCCTTAAAAAAGCTTATTTCCAGTCATTATATTCGTGTATCGTATAGAAAACCCCATAGAGGTCCTATTCACTGACTTCATAACGAAATAATCTAATTATACCCTTTTAGTAAAAGTATATCAGAGGGGAAACCCTTCGACGTCTCCTTTAAAACTCTTAAAAACACTAATAAAGATCCGTAAATCTTACTTTTCCGCCGCCCTTTAAAATATAGTACGTTGGATAAGGTAAGATTTCGACTAGTTTATAGCTAGCCTTTAATGTTCTTACGCAGAAGTAAAGGGAATTAGCAACGTTAGGAAGACCAGAATCCTATCTAGCCTTATTACCGTAACCCATATTATATTTGGGTTCAATGTAATAAAGACAACAAACATATAGCCCTTATTCATTGTAGCTGCGGATAGAGTTAAATCCGTCGTAAAAATAATAGGCAAAAGGTTCCGAAAGGCTTTTTAAGGGTTTTCTCGAGCTTAATCGCTAAAGATAAGGGGTTAACCTATAGGATACGTAAACCTATATTTAGGTGCCGGTATATTTACCGTTATCCATATTCCTAAACCCCCGTTATCTAGGTACTCAATAATGTGTACTATAATATGTAATGCCAATGTTTAGTATTTAGTAAAACCGAAACTGTTATAACGAGTAACGAAGGTATTAATGGCTAATTAGTACGCCGTATAAACGAACTCGCGGACCTCGAGGTTGCATCTTTACGTATTAAACACCCTATATAAGGACTCGGCGTTAAAGCGTTAGGAATAGTACGCAACAGAATTCTTCTCTACCGGGGCGATCCAGTTACCTGGCGCTTATACTAGGGACCTCAGGAAATCTACAAAGGTTGGGAATCTTTATAGGCGTACTAAAGGTGCACATGGTCGGGTTGATTCCTTTAGTGGTAGCCATGGAGGGAGCTATTAATTTTTTTTCCCTGTAATATTAACATATCGTATAGGAGTCTGGTAGCGGCACTTATAAATGTAGGGTCCACCCATAAATGTGTCGGGAAAGATGAACTATCGTTATTAGAATAGATGCCTATTTCAACTATTACTAAGTAAATTACGTTTTATATCCTTAAATAAACTACTACGTTTTTGCTTCACTTATGAAATATAAAAATCATTAGCGTTAACATTAACATCAATGCTAATAAACTATTTAAAAACAGCTGAAAGTTCCTTTTAGTCTTCAAGTAGAGATACCTCGAAATCTATCTTCGAGGCTTCAAGGTAACGGTACTAAATTTAACGAAACAAAAAAAAATACATTAATTACACCAGTAATTCAATCATTAAGCCATCGACAAGCTATATGAAATGCTCAAGTTTATAAGGTATAAAGATATAGAATATTTTGTTTTCAAAGCTATCGACAATCTTTGTTGTTATTGCCAAGATTATACCTAATCTTCTCCAATATTAAAGTTTATATTGAAAGACTATAAGGATTTCAATTACGAGATTTTGGTTGAGGTATTTTATTTGAATAATAAGTTTATTCTCTACGTTATTCACCTCACAACCCTTGTTCATGGAGTTGAATTTTTTAAGTCCCTATTAGCGAAGGATACGTGGGAAACTTCAAGGATATTATGGATTGATACGTATTTGGGTTTATTTAACGTCGTCATTTACGATATATTCATTAACTTTAATATGAAAGAGTTTTAAGTGGATGTTAAAATAGTGAGGATTTAGTATAAACAGATATTTATCAAGGTTTATTAACGTATTGGGAAGCGTTAAAGGCCATACGTATTCGTTTGAGAAACGTGTAATATTTTCACGTTCAAGATTCAAAGCTCTATAGATTAGGAGATATAGTTTCAAATAGCGGTAAAGTACCTGAATAATATTATGTACCTTGATGGCTTAATGCTAACATTTATGGTTTTTGAAATATATACTAGTTTAACAAATAAATTTCCACTATTCATAAGTATCTAGAAGAGAGTAGTGGCGTGTGGTAAGGCTTTAAAGAAACTACGGAAGGAATCGGTACAACATTTGCTCAATAATGCCTTTTATACCAAAATAGGCCTTGCGCGATTAGTATATTATCTTTATAGTTGTCTAATGATGTTATTGTGTAGAAAAAACCAGGAAAATGGAAAGAATTATTTAAGACTTAGAATATCGCTGATGTTTAAGTAGTTATTAAAACTATGAACTGCTTTATGATATTTCTTATAACTTAGTTCGACCTTATATTAACTAGATGAACTTTAATTATAACGATGATAATATAGATTTATCAACCAAAAAAAGTCATAAACCTCATTTCTCCCCTTTTGTAATGTATAAAACAATAAAACGGAGATAGCACGTTAGACTACTAAAGAGGAGAAATACTCAATATAAAGAATACACACCGGAACGAATTGATAATAATGCTTGACTAATTAGAAAAAAGAGGATATTAAAGATTTAATTGTAGAGTTTGAGATGGCATGTTAGACTATTAAAGAAGAGGAATACTCAACATGAAGAATACACACCGGAACGAATTAATAATAATGCTTGACTAAGTATAAAAAGGAGGATATGAAAGATTTGATTGTAGAGTTTCGGATATAAGAAATTATTAAAATCTCCAATGAGCCTTTCAAAAATAGAAATAGAGTCAATATTAATGGACGCCTTATTCGAAAAGTCGTATAATCGGTATTTAAATGCGACTTTAACCTTTAAAACCCAAATTTCATGATTTTTAGGTTGAAGATAATACATAAAGTCAAGGGTAAAACTACAGGGCAGCCATGTAAAAAGTTATGTTGAATCACTTAAAGATATAGCTATAAATGTAAAAATTAAATAATTATGTAATCGACATCGATTTAAAAACCCAATTAACGTTTAATAGTTTTGGTAAAACATTTGCGAGCTAAAACTAATAGAAGGTTTATATTTAATACCTGTTATATTACATAAGCGTATATGTGATTAGTAACTAATTTATAAATGATCGTTTCATTAGAATCATTGTAAAAATTCCATGATAAACACATTTTGGGAACGGTTAAACAATGTATTAAACTACTGTATGAATTGATTGGAGTAAGTCTTGATTGGTTTTTGATATACTAATTGTATTTCAAGTTAAGGTTTTGTATAAAATTCTCAACCTATAACCCGTGTTTATTAATGATCTAAAATGAAAATGTTAGCTTGATAGATATGTAAACTAACGGTACCCTTTTCTACGAAATTACTGGTTTTTTGGTATCGAAACAGTAAACGTTTGAAGATTTAGATTTTTGGAATTATAAATTGATTACAACATCAGCAGAAAGCAAAAACCTTAAATTTAATGGAAGGTTAATCCGTAAATATCATGTGAAGTATATTAATATTTACCCTAGATTTCGTCAAAAAAGGTTAAAACGTTAATTTGGTCATAATTGATAAGACTATTATTGCTAAGGTTTAAAATTATTTGGAGTAACAGGCCCATAATATCTTTATCTCTATTTCATGCCAATAGGAATCTTTTTACGGTTTTTAGATTGAAGTATAAACGTAAAACCTAACAAATAAAGATTTAAATTGATTGAATAAAATATTAGATTAGTCAATGAGAAATTTCGACCCGGAGATGAATATAGTTTTAATCAATTGGTCGAAAGCTAAGTTAATGATCTTTACAAACAGATCTTCCTTATAAACGACACTAATTTTTCATTATAAATCGAATTTTTTATCATGATCGTGAATGAAGACAAATTATGAAAAGACTGGTTTTGAACTAACAAAAATCTACTTTATTAATACTTCATTAAACGTAAAGTAATTATTGGAAGTTTGTTAATTTTCGAGGTTTATAGTATAATAACCGGTTTCGATATAGGTATAGCAATATGGAAAAGCTTTAAAATCGCTACTAAGTAATTGAATATTTTATTACTTCTGGTGGTAATTTGTATGGACTTTAAACCCCTATTTGAATACCCTTCAAAATTTGGAATGACCAATGAAAACGACTTATGATCGACGTGATAGTACTTTACGAAGCCTACAAAGGTAACCAAATCGAAAAGTTTAAATGGATTAACGACGAAAATAATTCTATTGATATTATAACAAAGTCAACGTTAGATAAAGCCTCAAAGGGGTTCATAGATAGTAATAATCAAACTATACGTATCGAGAGCTTTATTAAAAGAGTATTAGATAAAGTTAAGTTACGTATCTATAAATAGGGAGGGATATAGGGGTACTTTGGTAAACTAGAAGATTGTTAGAGAATTAAAACCGGCAACCTGATTGACTGTCACAGTTAAGTTAGAGGATTACATAATTTTGTAGCAAAAGACTTATTTTTGGGAACCAATAAAGTTGTAACTTGGAATTGTAGGGTAATAAGTGTTAATTTGGCTGTAGAATTAGTAGGGGTCGACTTAGTTGATAAGAGGGTAATGCGACAGTAACTGAAAATAATCAGTCGACTACACTAACATACGCGTATAAAATAAAAAACCGCTAATGTTGGAATAGTAGTAATTGCAGTGAAATCAGTCAACTTTATTGTAAGTAAAGTTGACTGTACTGACTGCAAGTTAAGTGTATTATTTTATAGGTTTACTATAAGTTCAAGTATAATATGCGCCTACCTTACACTAGGGTAAGGGCTGAGCAATTAACCATATAAATTAGTGTGTAGACTATCTAGCGGTCTATCAAACATAGAAGAATACATCTATCACTTGACCACGCAATACTAATATGACTTCAACCGCGATTCGAATCGACAATATTGCAATATCTAAAGAACTATCAGGCAACGCCTATCAATAGCTTTTACATCTTTTTAGAAACGAAAAATAGGTTATAAATAATAAAATCAATCTTTGAATATATATGTATTTCTGATAACGATTTGTTTTATAAACTTTTTGACGAACGTGTTAATAGAGATGTCCTTTTTTCTACTGAGAATTAGCCTTGAGTTAATAATGTGAAATTATTATTTAAAACTAAAAAAAGACGTTTAAAGCGAATAAACACGTTCAATAATGGAAGAAGATATCCTATTTTGACAAACTATAAAATTCAACTTCTTTAATTTAACACTGGTTTTAATTGAAAACATTATCTCTAGAGAAAGAATTCTCCCTCCCTATTACCATTATCACAACTTATATTATACCAGTTTTTAGCTATAAGGTACAAATATTAATACTTCGCGTTACATTATAAACGATTGAAACTTATTAAAACTAATAAGTGTTATATATGATATAAGGGTAAACAATGCATTACGTACGTGATATATTACTCAATTTCTGTTCAATTAGAAACCTATTGGATAAAACTACATAAAATATTTCCGGACGCAAAAATGAGCGAGACTTACTTCAATAGATCTTTGAAAACCCGAAGAATTAAAGGGTATATATCGAGGTAATGTACCATTTTACTTCAACAAAAGCAAATGAAATTTAATTCGAAATTTATATAAACTCTATTTTCAGCCCGTCGATTAAAACCAAAGTTTTAAACCTGCTAATTAAAATTATACCATATCAATCCATTATACCTCTATAAGAAAATAGACGATAATATCTCAATACGCTTTTAAGGTAGACGTTGAAAGAAGGCAATCCATTTATACGGAGGCGGCTGAAGCAATAGGGGCGATATTAAAATATGCGGGTGCAATGTTAAAGGTAGCAGCGGTAACAGAGACAGCGGTGATGGAAATCAGTTTATTTTTAATGAATCTATCGTTTTTACCATTCTTATTATCATCACTATTGTCATTTTTAAAAAAGAAGGATGACGATATGAAGTAATGGCTTAATAGTACTGCGGTCGAAGATAACGTGACGCCATCTTTCGTCGCGTCGACAGCAATACGAAAGAAACATAGAAAGATAATTAAGCACCAGAAAAATACCTTCGCGGCTATAGTGACCTGATAAGCAGTTAATAACGCAGTAACAATAATAGTAACAAAAGTGTACCCACCCTTACTTTTAATGAATATATTACTTAATATTACCTTATAATATATATTAGTCATTCTCTCAGTTTATAAATATATGAAACACATTAAGTAATAATATTTCTATAGATACCAGTTTCTAATTTTCCCTACAACTCCATTTACGAAAACCCCATCGTTGATCTCAAAAAATAACGAACGGATATAACTCATATATGGTTACTTTTACGTAATAAGAGTAGGGTGAAAGGGAGAGATGGGGAGAGAGGGGCATTTAAGCTTAACTGGAATTACGTGAGTGTGTTCACATATGCAGGCAACGTATATAGCTGCGATTCGTACCTTTATAACCTAGTTTTTCTTAAATAGAGCTGTTATTTACGTTAATATACGGCCTTATTCGCCGGTGACGATTACAAAGTCGTATACTTTACGACGCGATGAGTAACAGTATAGAAGTAAGTTCTATTTGATTTTCAATACTTTCAATATTTCAAAGAAAATATAGCTACAACTTTATGATTACTATTAGGGTAAAGAATGAGTTAATTGTATGCATTAATTCTTAGTTGTGATTAAGGTCATGTAAAAGAATAAGAATTGATTTTAAGACGTTTTGAATATATTTATTGTTGCAAAACTGGTAATATGATATATAAACTACCGTATGAGTTAATATAGGTTCCCTGATAATATCTTTACACATCTGGAATATATCTTAAGTTATAAATCATACACGCGTAAATATACTACACCTTATATTCGTCAATTTCTAGGATTTATTTTCTGTACGTTTGCTTGAAGTGATTCCTTCAACTTTAGAACAAAATTTTTGTTGTATTTTTTTTACGTAAGTAGGCGCTAGGCGGGAAATAAGATAGCCGCACCTCCCAGCTCAACCAATGCTACAAATCTTACGCCTACGTGTCTTAGAAGTTACAGGACACCATGAAGTCTTAATCACAAGGATATTTTAAGGATTCGGATGTAGAATAACGCGTGCTTTAGGGTTTATATTTATAGGTGGTTGAGGTAAGCAAAAAGCCTTTGAGTTGCAATCCTTTCTACTGGTATTTATATGTATATTTCGTAGTAATAAACGTCATACTAAGTGGTTGGCGCTTCCCGGAAATAGTAAATAAAAAAAATTGAACGTCTTTCGTCAGAGTTTCTGTATTAAAAACCTAGTCATCATCTAAAAGTTTTTGAAAACTTACAAAAGTAACAAGTAAAGTCGAAAAGATTGTCCTCTTAGTTTTATTTAAGGCTATCCAACAATTAAATGGATTAATTAATTAACTTCAAGTTAATGTAACTAAACTTTATATAATTTAAGGAAATATTAGAGGATATTGAAAGGGCTATAATAATGAAAAACAGTCTATTACTACTGATATAATCGTGTAATCGCTGGTTATTACAACGAAGATTCCCTAAGTTAAATAGTCTACTAAAACTAAATCCCTGACTTTAATAAATAAACTATGAATGATGAAAGAGCTAATCGGATTGATGAAAAATTCGGGATAATAAAACAATTTGAAATGTCAAAGTATTACAACTGTTGTCAGATTGAACTAATATCTAATATATCAGTTGTTTAGTTGGTCGGACTACCTTACACCATATTTGGAATCCAAGGTATTAATCGCCCTATATATCATATGTAGAGAATTATTTCTGGTTCTTAAAAATATATCAAGATTGGCTAACATCAGCTTATACAATACATCTAAGTTCAATATTATCAAATGCAAAACAATTCTATGAAATATAAAAGGAGAAAATGATAATAAGCATCATTGTTAAATCATAAAAACTCAAAATTAGAAGTGGGTACTTAAAAATATTATCTGTTTCTAGTACAGCAGTGAAATGATTGTTTTGACGAGTTAATATTAAAAATAAATACTTTGACGTTGAAAGTAAATCCTGCTGAGCGTCATTCTATGATTCTAATACGGATTATAATTAGCTAATTGTTTCTTAAAACATATCTTAGTAAGAAATATAATTAAATCGAATATTTCATTAGGTAGGTTACACTATTAAATGATAATGCGCTTCATAACGAAAGTTAGCTTTACCGTATTCAATTGTAACCAAATCCGCTTTTTCCTCCTTTTTTTGGTATGATTGATAAATTATTTTTGCCCTGGAAAGGCTCTAGACTTGGATTGAAAACTCATCAGGTCGTTGCTAAGGGATTTAATGGATACCAGCTATGCAGTTCTTTTAAAACTGACTTATTCGATAGATTTAGTTAATAAACTACTTTTTATGCTTCCTATAAAGCATAGAATTTACTATTTTTCCATATCATAATCTATTTATGTCCTAGAAGTTTGACTAAAGCTTTCTAAGGGTTAACATAGCTTTCATTCTCCTAATTTATATATAAGTCATCCAGGTGCTGAGTTCTGACTCAATAAAGGTCAAAAATCAAAGAGAATATCTAATGTTATTAACCTATTGACATTGATAGATTAGACCCCTTCTAATATTTTTAAATGCTTCTAAAAAATTGAAACTAAATAGTGAAATAGGCGAAGGAAACAAGGTTTCTTGAAAAGTTTCTAATCATAAATTGGTCCAAAGTTTCAAAATATTCCAATAATCTTTAAAAACACTTTGCAAAAGTTTTCAATACTAACTATGACAGCCTAAGAATCTGAAGTAATCAGAAATAATTGTTCTTCAAGCCCTAACACGAGTACTTTCGATTTCCGAAATATTTGCTAAATTATAATAAATAATAGTAAACGAATATATATAATGAATTTCCTTAGAAACTATATTTATATCTATATGAATGATGGTTTTAGAAAAAATAAAAGAAATTATTTCTAATAGTGCAGCCTTTAATAGCTATTAGTCATGAGTTAATATTGATGAAGATTACACTCTAAAGGTTTTTTAATGATTGTAATTTAGGTTTTTATTGTTATCTATTATCTTCAGTCTTGAAACAATGTGTTTTTAAACCTTGTCTCTAGTAAATGTATTTTTGACTTCAATATGTACGTTTTCAGCTCCGGTTTAAAAATAAACTTGAATCTTTTTAAACTCGGATAATAATCAATTATCAATTCTAACAACAGACTTGATATCTTCCTAATTGGAATGGTCCAAAGCATCGTTAGGTTGAATTTCTACTTCTCTATCAGTTATATTTACAACGTTCATTACATAAAGATTTTACTTTGTTTCAATCCTACAGATGTTATAAGTAAATTACAGTTCCAAATTTAATAAAACTTTACGATTTGTAATACATTATCTTTTAGTAATTGTAGGAACAAGCTTTGCTCAAGAATAAGGTTAACGGTGAAATGGCGGAAAGAATTTAATTATAAAGCCTGAAAAATCAGTACGATGATTAGTGACAATAAAGATTTTGAACGATGAAAAACTATCTTTAGCCCTATCAAAAGACAAGCCTCGTAGTGGAAATAGTTTACTATAAAACTCTGGGGTTACTAATGTTATAGTAGTATTTTAGACATCTTCAAAGGTACCAATATGGCTGAAAAATATGAATATAATGATTTTGGTAATAAGTAAAAAATCGGAGGATTGAGTTCAAAAATGATTCAAGTATAATCATATTGATAATTTGTTAAAGCTACTATATAAGAAGATATTTCATAAGCTTATAGATTTCCAAAAGTTCTTTCATGGTTAGTTGCTTCTTTTCTTTGTTTTCAGAGAGTTCAAACTGAATCATGTTATCGTTAATAACACCATTTACAATAGGCTTGCTGTTTACTATTTGTCTCGCTAGTTGACGATGGCTTTTTCTAGGCTTTGAATTCGGAGTAGCCGTTAAAGTGTCGCAGGGAATACTTACCTCGATATATTCAAGTGTGATTTTTTCTTTCCCTTTAACTATGGAGTCACGGCAACCTGTGATAGTTATTTCAAAAACCTTCAAACTAGAAGTGCTGACGATCTTTCTGGTCTCACAGATTACTGTGAGTCTACAATTATAGGGGAAGAAGAAACCATCTCAAATCTATCGAGGTAAGTATTCCTTACGACACTTGAATGGTTGCTCCAAATTCCAAACTTAAAAGAAGCTATAGTTAACTAGCAAGAAGGACAGCAAATAGCGAGCCTGTTATAGATATTGTCATTAACAACGATGTGGTCCAATTTGTACTCTCTGTAAGCAAACAAAAGAAATAACTAACTATGAAAGACACTTTGGAGGGTCCTAACGCCGAACACTGGAAAAAGGCCCTCCACAGTAAAATACGAAGCCTACTATCATGAAAGGTTTTTAGACTCGAGATTTTCTTGATTAGGATGGTCCAAAACATCATCGGCTTTAGCTTTTGCTTTCGTTTAGCCTTACAGGCGTTGCAAACAACCTTCCATCAAGTCCTTAACGGAGCTTTAGGGTTTGTAATCTGGTCGTTTCCCTAGATAAATGTAGGGAAAAGCCCTGGTCTGGAACGAGGGTAATGATGTAATGGCGATAGAGACTTGGTTATAGGGTTTGAAGAGCCGGCAGTAGGAATAGCAGCGACGACGTTTTTAGGCTTGGTAATACGAATAGTACAGTATGAAGCTCTGTGGACGCCAATGCTATAGTGGCATCTTAGGCGACATTGAAGGTATTAGTAGGTTTAAAAAATATGGAAAAAATAATTTAAGCGATAAGTACAAAATGAAAAGATGTAGTTCAAAAGGAAGTAAAGTATAATAGTACTAGTAACTTGTTAAATGTATTAAAGATAAGATATTATATAGGCTTGAAGATTCTTAAAATAACTAGAAATCTACCTGGAGAACATTTTGATATATAATCAAGAGAATCCTCATAGATTTCGATTATCACAATCGGAACCTTACATTAGTAAGTACTAGTAGTACAAACATCTGAAACTAACTGTAATCCTCATCTCGATGCCCCTATGACTTAAGAATACTATTTCCTAGTTCTCCGGTGGAAATCCTCATCTCCGGAGCATTCCTTGCATCCTTGGTGTTGAGTCCTGTGTACAGACCTTGTATAGACTGTATCTGTTGAAATTTCAATAATTTGGAATTAAACCAGCTAGACAACAAAGATTCCGGCACATTTGAACGTTTGAATCACTGCGATATTGTTATATCCATCTTACTGAATTACTATAGGTGATACAAAGGTTGGAATGAAGTCGATTTATATGGCAAGAAGCGTGCAAAGGTACAGGAGTACAAAGGTGGGTGGGCTACGGTAACGCGCGAAATGATTAATATTGTGGGTGATCTCGCAACTACCAACAAAAAGACGCACGACATCAACGCGCAAAAATCATTCTTTTGCCCCTCTTTTCCCACGGTGATTCAGTGCCAGTGCACAGCGGCGCCGGATACAGTACCGGAATCCAGCAGACGAATCATCATGAGCCTTTTTTCCCTTCCACCTTTCCATCTATCCTCACCTCCACACAGCACACAATGAGACTCGCAGCGTGGCTTGCATTTGACGCCTTGGCCCCTGATTTGACCTGTGATCGTCAGTATGCTTTGTCGCGAGAATCACATGCCCGAGACACCGCAGTTGATACCCCCCTCCACGTCTTCCAAGTAGAGGCCCCAGTACGACAGAGCTACGATGAGGCCCTACATGACTTCACTGAAAGCTACGGGACGAATTTCATGGGTGACTTCCTTCTTTCTCAGCCCGGTGTCCTCCATACAACTTCAAGCAGCTCCTGCTAAGCAGACTCTCCAGGAACCTATTCTCCCCCAGCAGACCGCAAATTCACCAATGTCGTGTTCAACATGACCATCACGTCTGCAGGGATCAACTATGATCGTCTTACTCTCCTGTACTTGAGGGACACGGACGTGTGGAGGTCGAGCACAGCCATGCCGGTGCGAACGGGAATATACTACTCGTTCGTGAAGGGCATGACCGCCTATGCTTCGCTTCTGCACCAGGAGCAGAAGGTCATTATGCAAATTGACAATATCTTCAACGCAGTCTTCACGGGAAACTTCAACGTGGCAGTCACCGCACTCTTCTACAATGAAGCCGGTGCTGTCCAGCCAGCGGACGTGATCCTGCCCGTCTCGACCAGGTCTTCAGCCCACATTAAGACCAGCACTTTGATCTTCCCGGACGACGGCGACGCAAGCGTGTCCCTGACCTTTCCACCGAATGTGGAACGGGCGCTCGTGAGTGTCTTTGCCTCCGGCAACGGGAACGAGGAGTTCTGGTACGCGGATGCGGCGGGACAATATGTGTCCACCTTCACTGGGCACAAGTTCAGAGGATTCGGCCCGTGGAGGGATGTCCAGGTCCTCATTGACGGCCAGTTGGCCGGTGTTATCTGGCCGTTCCCCGTCGTGTTTGCGTTGGGAACAGTGGCCAGTAACTGGCCTGTGAGTGCCGGCGTCTTTTTGTGGCTGGATGAGGCTGGCACCCAAACAATGGGCGGAGTAAGTACGATACCGCCTCAGCGCTGTGAATGGCTTCTGACTCCTCCGCTGAGTTAACACCGTCACCACTTTGTCTTGGACCCGTCTCTTGACTTGGTTACAGCATCTTTCCTACACAAACATCCAGAACAACACAGCATCCGCCAAGACCTTATGGCAGTCCACCAACGTCAGTACCAAGTTCTCACCAAGCAGCTTGCAAGGCACAACAGACACCACTACCAGCTCCTTCGAATACGCCCTCTATTTCTTCCAAGCCTACAACATCGCGTCCCATGCTACGGCCGCTAACTCGACCGTCGTCGCAGTCCTAGACCGTTCTAAATCCACTCACGGGGAAACGGTGCTCACGCAGCTCACCTATCCCTCCACTGTGGCCGACGCCACGGCCACGGCCCCTCTCCTGCGGATCCGCCAGAACGGAACGTCCTTATACCTATGGAACAATAGCTACTACGAGGACGCACGTCCTATCGATCCCGCCATTGGGACCCCGGGCGCGACGGACCAGTGGTTCAGCTGGACTGGGATCTCCGGGTCGGCTGACGGAAGGGAATCGGGCGAGTATGGGAGGTTCGTCAGTGCCGTTGATAGGTATGAGCCTGTGCTGAAAGTTGATTTGGAAAGGGACAGCTTGATAGATGTACCAGATACCAATGTGGTCACGGGGCCAGCGGTGAATGCGCTGTGATGTAACATACCCGAGGCTGCTCAAACAAATAATAAATACTCTTCGCACGCTGTTTATAAATCTTGGTATTCCTGTGCTCTCACAGCTTTCTCTACCTAGATTCTCTCAGCTTTCTGCGAGTGGCTATGTCCGCAGACGTCTACCACAGTCACTAAATGCAGGCCCAATGGACAACCTATTTCTTCGATCACAAATAGTTCTCGTATTTTCATTCAGTGGCCCGCTCTCCTATGATTTCGTTCAAGATATCAAGCCTAGACATAACTACAGCTCCCCCAATGTTGACACCCAATGGACCGCATATATTCGAGTCCCGACAAATACAAGGTACTCTTCGCCTTTCACTCGGCTTGTGGTGCTTTTGCTTCTATTTTGACACTATACACGTTCGCAGCCAGTGAAGCGAGATCTTAGATGCGACTCACCCCGGGCCTTTGGTGTAGTGACGCCCGGTGAAAACGATGCTTTGAAGTACGATAAATCGCAATCGCATTCAATTTTGAATTTCAAGAAACACTGATACTCACCCAAAGCTATATAAACAGGATCTTCCGTCTTCCTAGCTGTGCAAACCACCAACCTTTCCCATTCCACCAACCTCCAGACCTGCCTCCCCCCCCCCCACCTTTTCCCTCCCCCACCACCCCTGAAACAATCGTCAGGAAACTCATGATTTTGCAGATCAACACCATCCAACAAACTCATTCCTTCTAAATACACAGAGACCCCAAGAGCAACGCCAAAGCCGATCTCATCCACCGCCACAAACATAGTTGTCTCCTTCACACGCCGGTAAGGTGTGCAGCCATGCCATGCCACGCCACGCCACGAGTTTTTGTGAATCGTGGCAATCACGCCCCAGTTTGAAAAAGTTTTGTAGCGTGGCGTGACGTGTATGACACAAAGAAAGATTCATGTGACGTAGTTTATAGTTGTTTAGTTGCGATTTTTTTATCTGGAGGTTATGGTGCGTTTATCGATAAAAAAAATCCTTACAACGCGGTTATAGTTGGCTACGGGGTGAAAAACATTACATTGTAATCGATTCCAAGGAAAATCTTTATATTGAAGCTACGGCCGATTAGAAAAACAATGTTCCACTACGTAACATATATCTTGTTATTTGCTAGCAATGTAATTAATAAATTATTCATTAGCATATATTTATATTTATCATAATGATGTGTGAATTAATAATTGAGAATATTGATTGTATTTAATTATATTGTAGTTATGATATCATGATAAATTATAGTTATTCTAAAAACGTTGTAATTAATACAATGGCAATAATATAATTTTGTTACTAATAATGCTTATCTTTAAAAAAATAAGACTAAATTATTGTTAAGTAAAACGTATTTGTTATAATTCAACTAGTATATGTATGTGAGTAAAAATAAATGTTCAATAATATTATTACTAATTTTGTGACTGTTGACTGGATTGACTGCATTGTTAATTCAATATGGTGAAGTTGACTGTATTGTAAGTTGTGTTAGCCAATTTAACACCTACTGTCGTAATTTGTATCAAGTTACAAGTTAAGTATCCAGTCATGCAACGGGTAAAGACTAGCACTATCAAATGAATATATAGATAGGAACTGGCTAGCAATTCTCATAACTTAGCACTTACAATCTATCACTGTCTTTTTCACTTCATGCTAATCATTTATTAATTTGATAAAAAACTCGAATTGACATCGTAGCAACGATAGAAGTTCTAACAACAACTAAAAATATAGAATTGGATAATAAAGATAATGTTGGAATAGCAGTCAATTGCAGTACAGTCAAGTCAACTATACTTACAGTTAGTTGATTGTATTGACTGCAAATTGACTGCAGTTTGTGGGATTGACTGCAAGTCTAGTACAGTAGGTGCCCACTTCAAAGTGGGACACGGGCCAAAGCATTTGGCCATACAAATTAGTGTACAGACCAGCTAGCGGTCTGCCAAATTTAAAAGTAACACATCCACCACCACTTTCAATGTAGTACCAGTTACTTCGACCACAGAGATTCGAATCAACTACGTTGCAAAGATAAAGGCCTACCAACATTTAACATAATATTCAGGTTCGACTTCGCCGTTTTCGCTGATAAAGTTGATGACAAACGATTGGTAAATACAAATTTATTAACTCGGAAACGAATTGGTGACTTCTCGAACGAATTAATCAATATAAAATTAAGGATATTTTCTACTCGTTATATTGAATTCGACTATATGAGAGTTAATAATGCGCGTTATTCAGTACCTTTTATAAAGTTAACCAAAAAAAAGAAATTGATTTATTTTGTAATTTTTCAAAAAATCTTAATATCATCTCCAATATGAAACCATTCCAATAGAAAACAGTATTGATTAACGGATTATTTATACGTTATGATGCAGCTATTATTTCGATTTATATGAATTGCATTATATTACAAATAAGTTAAATAATTTCCTGAGGTTTTGCATGCAATTCCATAATTATGATAATTAAACGTTTGACTGGTTGAGTAAAGTTAATATAGTAGTTATTATGAAGGAACTAAGCTAGAGCTATCGCTTAAAGCGGTCGAATACTGTCCATAATCTTCGATGAAAAAAAGGAAGAAGAAACTCCTGTTAAGAAACTGCTATAAAGTTACAGAAAAAAGGTAGCTCGGTTATATAACAGGTATAAGGGTATGCTCAAAAGCGGTTTCAAAGCATCGAAGGAACATAGCAACTGCCACAGCGAGATACCTAGTAACCACTAGCCTAGGCATCAGCTTGTAACATTACTTTTAGCTTACCTCTTTAAATTCCGACGCTTTAAAAAAGACGGTAAAAAGCGTTATCAAACCGTAAAAAGTAGTAGAAAGTGTTTTCCTGCCGCAAACCGTTTCGGAAAGTGCGTGATAACCGTTTAGAAGCGGCTTAAAACGTTATTGCAACGCATAGAAGGTTTCCGCTATCGATTTTTTCAGTACATCGTAAAAAGCTCTGCTATTAACCCCTTATCGCCATTTTTATGAATAATTTCCATAAGATCCCCAAAATACTAAAATTTCTCTCTTTTAATAACGATCTCCCTTTCAAATGATTGTGTTATACACCTTTTCATCCTATTATATTTACAATTAGTTTCAATTCCCAAAACTTTTTTTTTATATTGTTAGTTTCGTTTCCTCCTGCCAACATAAACGCTAATCTAAATGTTAAGATGAATAAAAATATCCGTAAAATAAGTTTTACTACATAGAATCCATTAAATCCTGGTTAACAAATACATAAATTCCATTCATTCTCTTTATATAAATATACCCCAATAGTATTAAAAATAGATCTATTTTAAGTAGGCTTACAAAAGAAGGTAGAATCCTTATAAATTACGTTAGGACATCGAAGATAATTATAAATTAAAGCAACGGCTAGTAATTTTTCAACTACTAATTAAACACTAATGTTAAATGCAATGTATTTGTATTGATGTTACCGGCTGAAGTTTCGGCTATACTTGGACCCCTTTGAACCTTAACTTGAATAGAAATAAAGCTGTTGAAAATTTAAATCTTGCTTAAGATTCGACTTTTAAAATCAAAATGTGTTACCTGGTTTTCGAACCGCTTTTTAAGTGTTAATAAATATCTAGACGACGCGTATACCCAGGTAATTGTAGTTAAAAAGGCTATAGGAATCTGTCGTATTACTTAGTAAAAAGTCGATACGAGTGGCGGCGGTATTTTAGTACCTTAAGCCTATCCATTCGAATAGTTTCCGCGTTATACAGTTTATAAATAAGGAGCGTAGTGTATATATAAGAAAAATATTTTAGCAATAAATGTAAAAATCGCAGTATATAAACGGGTAAAAAACTTAGTTTAAAGCTATTAAGAAATTAGTCAAAGTCATTACGATTATCGATAGAAAATTAGGTAAGCTTATAGATATAGGCGAAAAACTGTTTATTGTTAATGGCCTAAATTAGGATATAGATGATAGCAAGTATAAAGGTACGAATAAGTAGTTGTATTTATAGTTATAATAGTAATAAAAGTTTATTATCTTGTTCAATATCTATAAAATAACGATTTTTAAATTATTTAGTAATTGGAAAAAAGTAAATTTAGTTAAGTTTATTAATGAGTTGTGTAGGAATGCCTGTTGTTATATTTGTATAAGTTATAAAGAGATTCAAAAGTATCAAAAGCCATGGTATTCAAAAAGCTTGAAAGCGGATTTTCTGTTACGTGTATATAACTTACCCATTTAATTGCAACCTATCCTTTTGGAGAGTTTCCAATGCGGGGGCGTTTTATTTAAAGCTTATTTCGGATTCTCAAAATGCTTTCGATTGTTACAGTCTGGTGCCTGTGCTAATGGTCACTTGGGATCTAGCCTTAGTGGTTGCCATTCACGCTCCTATAGTGCTCTAGAACCTCTTGGAAGCCGCACGGGAACATTCCCTCACTCGTCACGTGTCCGAGTTACTCCTCTTTCTATAGCTCCATAGCAGCTCCCTAGAAGGGGGTTTTCTTTTCTTTTCCATCGAGGATTATAAATAATATCCGACTACCTTAAACGATAGCTTTAGCTTTAGTTATTTTATATATAATACTCGATATTTTACCCGACGGTGTTATAGTTGTTTACACGCGTTTATAGTTTAGGATTATATCTTTTTCTTTCGACATTTCGAATTTAGACTCCTAAGCTTTGAAGCAGTTACTCGAAGTACGCGTTAGAGAGCAGATTGAAAGTATTTTAACGGATTAATCCGATTATTTTACCATTTAATACGAACGTTTTATCGATGTTTTAGGTGTGAAATTTGTTAAATGAAACTAAGCTATTCCCGAGTAAGCTTTATATTTGAAATAGTATAATACCAAAATATTAAACAAGTTGACGAAAATAATCCAGCAATTCGAAGTTATCAGTATGTTTACGTCTTGAAAACAAACCCTTTTTTAGGAAGGTCTTACCAAATTACCTACGAACAACATATTTATTACTCCGGTTTTTATCAGGGATTATGTAAATTTTACCGACAACGATAATTTTGATTCATGTAACTTCGATTACAATACCGGCGCCCTGTTCGATAGGCGTTAACAACTTAGACGTAAAACTCTTAATTAATCGGTTGAGATTTCGGATATTAAGCTACGTTTTGGTATAAAAATCTACGATTTTACATAAATTGAGTAAAAACTAGGAATTTGTTGGTATCGGAAAATATTACTTTTATAATATTTTCCAATGATTCAAAGATTTTACGAAAAGATTTATAAAAAGATATTGCACTTGTAGTGATGATGGCGGTATTAATAGCCTTAATACATTTATAACAATGCTTTTCGTTTACCACTACTACTTTAAAGTGGTCAAAACCGTTATTTCTCGGTTTATAAGTATAAAATAATGGATTTGTAAGCGATTTTACGTTTTTTTTAACGCCTAAAAGACCTTGTTCGTAAAGATTGACGATAAAGCATAGAAATCCACCGTGAAGATCTTTATCTTAAGGGAATTAATTAACTATATTTCAGCTAATACGTTATTTTCCTTCGATATGCCCGCAGATTATAACGAGTGGGTTGCCCGCGTTCAACATATTAACAGACGACTTTATAACTTTTATATTTATCACAGTGTTTTACAGGCTAGTGCCTGGCTAGTATTACCAGAGATACAACCCTGGTAGTTCTATACGCTCCTGCGACGCTCTAGAGCAGGGAAGAAGCCGCTTAGAGATACGCTACCATAGGTCACATAATGAGGGGGGGGGGGTTATACCATCTTAGCTCCATATCTGCTCCCTAACAGGAACTTCTCTTCTCCTTTTTTATCGAGGTTTATAGACAGAATCCGACCACCTTAAACGATAGCTCCGGCTTTAGTTCCTTTATATATAAACCTAGATCTCTTTCTGATGGTATCTTAGCTGCTTTTCAACGGTTACTACCTAAGATTATATCTTTATCCTCCAACCCACCGAATCTAAACCCCTAGTTCTTAAAACAATTCCTTGACATGCGCGTTAGAAAGCAGCTTCAAAGCGCCTCAACGGCTTAACACGATTACCTTACGGCTTAATACAAACGTTGTACCGACGCCCTATGTATAAAATTTATTAAGCGGGACTAAGCCGCTTAACGATACGCAACCACACGTCACATAACTGGGGAGAAGGTTTTACCATCTAAGCTCCATAGCCGCTCCCTAATAGGGATCTTTCTTCTTTTTATTATTATTAAGGTTTATAGATAGAATCCAACCACTTTAAGCGATTGCTCCGGTTTTAGTCCCTTTATATATAAACATCGATTCTCTTCCTAGTGATATCTTAATTTCTTTTTAATGGCTATAGCCTAAGGCTATATTTTTATTCTTCGACCTACCGAATTTCAACCCCTAGGCTTTAAAGCAATTTTTCAATAAGTGCCTTAAAAAGCAGCTTTAAAGTACTTTAACGCCCCTATACAATTACCTTACTACTTAATACAAACGCTTTACCGACGCTTTATGTATAGAACTTATCGAACGAGGCCAGGTCGTTTGGAAATACGCTTTACACTTGAAATAATAAAACACTAACGCGTTAAACGCTTTAACGAATATAATTAGATAGCTCGGAATTAACGGCACGTTTACATCTTCGGGTTAATTTCCCCCCTAAAAGGTTTCCTCTACGTACGTTACGAACGACGCCGCTATTATACCGCTTTTTATTAGGAACCGCGTTAGCCCCTCAAATAACGACAACTTCTTTAACTTTAACTACAATATTAGCACCCCTTTTAACGGGCGTTAACAACTTAAACATAAACCTTTGAACTAATCGATTAAATTTTTCGGTATTAAACTATGATTTCCGATATAAAGGGCTACAATAATACGTAAATTACGTTAAAATAGGAAATTTATCGATGTAAAAAAGATTACTTTTACATTATATTTTAATAATTAAAAGGCCACACGAAAGCCGTTATAAAAAGTTATTACGCCTGTGAAGACGACGGCGATATTAACGACCCCAACGCTTTTATAATTATGTTTCGCATTTATTACTATGATCTTAATATAGTTAAAATAGGTATTATTCGGTTTACGAATGTAAAGTAGAAAACTCGTAAATGATTTTACGTTTTTTTAACGCTTAGAAAGCCTTATTCGCGAAAGTTAGCGATATAGCCTGTGAATTTGCCGTTAAATTCTTTATTTTAAAAAAAGTATTTAATAATATACTCATTAATACGGTACTCCCTTTCGCTATACTAGCGAATTATAATAGATAGGTAGCTCGCGTTTAATTTATCGACGGATGCCTTTATAATTTCCGTATTCGTTATAGCGATATTGGTACTATTATTATCGAAGGCGTTTCTCGTAGTGGGAATAATAGCAGTGAAGCTTCCGCTTGAGATAGTTAAGGCAATGTTATTATAACCGGCGTAAACGCTTTTCGAACCGCTTTTAAATGGTGCGCCGCCTAGGTTAACCCTTTGGAATTCTCCTGCCGTAAGGACCTTAGGTTATATTTACGTTATGGTGCAAATGACTACTTGATTCGTATATATTTATAAGACCCGGCGTAAAGACCGAGCGGCTTTAAAGCTAAAGTCGTTATAAAAATCCATTGTAATTCGTCCAAAGACCTTATCTATTTCGAAAGAAGAAAAGCGTAAATTTTGTATATAATTGCGTACAAAAATTAATAGGACTTTAATTCTACTTAACGGTTTCGCCCCAGTTTTTAAACAGCTCCCCGTTCATGGTAAATTTATTTTGTAGTTCTATTAGGTTTATTTACGTTTCAATGAATATTCACTGTAAATATTATTACGTTACGAATAAATAATTTACTGATTACTTAAAGTTACCACGGGTTTCAATTTACTTATAATAACTCAGCGAAACTACGTTTTACACGTCCAGTTTTCCCTTATAATTTATTTTCTTTATAAACTTTTTCAACGTTAACCTCGATGAATACCGTTACCAGATATAAGTTTATATCGTCCTTTTCTTATAACATAACGTTATCTTAGGTAAGCACTAAGTAAGATATTAATAGGTTATTTATGACTTTGCGAAGTATATATTATTTTTAGGGCGGGCTAGTAATTACTACGTTTGGAAGCGGGTGTTTACGCCCGTTTAAAAAGTGCCGAAAGGGGTTAACGCTGTTGTATTCCATGCCATTTCACGATAGACACGTAGGGACCGAGCCGTTACTACGTAACTCGCCGCTGTTTTCTTTGAAGATATTAATAAAGTACTCGCCCCGAAACCACTTGTTTTCGTTTACGATAATCTTCCCGTTAATCTTAGGGAATTCTCGTTTTTTTTCGATAAAACCCTCGGCGACAAGTTACCCCCTTATCGCTTTAAAGCGGATTTCGAAATAGTTTTTCGTATCGATAATTAAAGGTAACTTTCAAAAATATCGTAAGACCCTTTATACGGTATATCGCGTAAGGAACTCCTTTTATTACATAATACTTTAACAAAGCTACTTAATTCAGGATATATTCAAGTAAGTAACTCTTCAACAGGCGCTTTAGTACTTTTTTTTCAAAAATCTAAAAGGAGGTTACGATTTTATATCGACTACCGCCGACTTAATACTATTATGAAGTCAGATAATTACTACTTCCTTTCGCAAAAGAAGCGTTCGTAAATATTTCACAAGCTAAGTGATTTATTAAATTAAATATTGAAATTTCTGTTTCCAAACTTCGTATTAAAGAGGGAAATAAATAAAAAACTGTATTTAGTATACGTTTCGGAATTTTTAAGTGACTTGTTTTTTCTTTTAGCCTTTTTATCTCTCCTATTACCTTTTAACGGTTTATTAATAATTCGTTACGCCTTTTTTAAATATTTTTTATTTCGTTTACTTTAACGACGTTTTCATTTACTTTAATGATACCTTTAACGATTACATAACTAAGGTTACATAAATCCTTAACGCTTTAAACATTGTAAAACTTAACCTTGATATTTTTAAATACGAATTTAACGTTTAAAATACTAAATGCCTAGAATTAGTTATTGTAACTGACGTTAATATCTATATAAACTTGGAAAAGCTACGCGCTATCCGGAAATATGCGGTTTTCACGACAGTTTTGAAGTTACGGGTTTTTTTAAACTCGTTAATTTTTATCGTTATTTTATTTGTAATTATTCGACGATTATCGAATTATCATTTTAGTTAACTCATAATGGTATTTTATTTCATTAATGGCTTAAAGAAAAAACCATTTTCGAACGATTTAAACTTAGCTCTTCTTTCGAACCCGTATTCGTTTAATAGAATCCTAATTGCGATATCTTTTTCGAAATCGATCATTTCAACTAGACTTTAAAAGGTTCCATTTTAATGCGACGACTATGGTAAACTACGCTTAGTAACGTATTACTTTCATCGTTTGATTTTCGCTGAATATAACTACGAAATTTACGATAAACAAATACTCGAAATAATAAGTTATTTAAAAATATAAAACGCGGAACTTCGAGGTACGCCGCGCCCATTTACTATCCTAATGGATTACAAAAACTTAAAATATTTTTTAACGATATAGAGGCTTTTTGAACGATAAGTCCGCTAGTTTAAACGCCTTTTGTAATTACGCTTTTGGTAAGTATATAATAAAGTAATAAATTATTCGCGACCCGATATATTATTACAGCGAAAATAAGATATTTCTAAAAGCTTTTTGAACCTACGTTACTTGGGATGAAAACTTTAATTGTTTAGCCCCGAATAATTTATTTTCGAGACGCTTTCGCGTATAAACGTTTGTCGGTTAACCGTTGCCAGCGAATTCATTTTAAAAAGCCGTAAACGTTTTACTAAATTCGATTTTTAAAGTTATGAAAACGCCGTCATTATACGTAATATCATTTACCCTCGCTTAGTATATATAATATGTATAAACAACTGATAGTTTAATGTATATTTATATCGATAACAACTATACGTTAAAGGTTTTGATTTTAAAATATTTGGTAAACGATAATGAAGTTTTGAAATTTCGCGATTATATTTAGGTATTTGTTTGTAAGCCGTTTACTATCGCATTGATTTAAGTTACTTACGATTTACTTTTTACTGGATATATAGGTTGCGACGTTATCGTCGTTATTTTTTCCAAAACGTGTTTTGAACTAGGTTAAAATCGTGCGATCCGTCGCTTTTGTTGTTATTATGACGTTTATAGCCGTATAACATATTGGAAACACCGTCGAAAGGGGCTTTTCAAACCCCTTTTAACTTTCTAACGGTTTTAAAACGAACTTTCCGTCAACTTTATATTTAGTTTACCTTAGAAATACGCGGGTAACTTACGTTACTTTATAATTATTACAAACCGTTTAAATAAAGCCGTTAGACTCGAGGCTACAACTATTATAAACGTCGAGATTTGTGCGGAGCGGTTTTTCTATTATTATTAGCAATTTTATGGTTTTTCGCATACGTTTATTAGAGACTATGGTTTGAATTAAACTAATAGATTTTGGAAATGACTTTACGACTTAATTAAGGTGAAATAATACCTAAATACAGCCTTTTACCCCAAAACTAACGGCGTAACCGAATGCATAAATTAAAAGGTTTTTATGTATTTACGTTTATTCGTCGTTTATACATAACTCGACTAAAACCGTTCATTACCCGGTTATTAACTGGTATTGAATAATAAAGAGACAACAATTATCGATATTAACCCGTTTTTTAAAACCTATAATTATTGTATTAATTTTATATAACTAGTATAACCTTTTTTCATTTTGACGACAACATTATGCGTAAAGGCTAAAAACTTTATTTAACGGATTCGCGAAGTTACAAAATTCGTATAAGTCATAATAGTAGTTACGTAACAATGTATAAAGGAAACCGCTAATAAGCGGCGCTTTTCCTCGAAACGTTTCCAAGTTAGCAACAACATTTAACTTTTTTAAAAATCTTATAAATCAAAGGAATTTTAAAAAAAGTTAAGTTAACTTTACGATAAATACCAGATTACGCGTATAATCGACTCCTACGTTATTAAACTTAATATACCGGATAAAAAGTATTTTCGATTTTATATAAATAAATTCGTCTGAGCCATTTCGAATCAGTTCCTAAGCTAATAAACTCGAAACTTTTAATCATAAGTAATAATTATTAAAGACGACAACAATAAGGTAAAAACTGAATACTAAGTTAAAAGTATATTACGAATCTGTAATAAACCCTAAGTCGGACGTACCCAACTTTATAATTAACCGAAACGGTAGGATTTAATCAAATAGATAGGTTACATATACCTAATATAAAAGCCGTTTTTAAATTTTTCTAATACTGTAATACTTAATACTTTGAAATCGCGTCATAAACCAGTTAAATATAACGATAAGTCTTCATGTTTAATCCGTAAACAGGTATAAATTTTACATTTTACTTTACTAAACGAAGCCGCATATAAGATGTAAGTAAATAAGTACTAAATAAGCGTATTAATATTGATAAAAACGAAGGACGAACGATTTTAACCAGGCCTATTCAAATATATCTTTAAAATTATAGTCTGAATCCTTACCTAACATTTTTTTACCCATTTTAACAAGCTAGCTCAATTTGGTATTTATACAACCCAATTTAGCATTAATACGTTCTGATACCTTACTAATCTTTTATATTACCTTTCATAACGTTTCCTAACTACTCGTTAGCCGCGCCCTTTGCGTTTTTATTTAGTTATAAGTAATTTACCTAAGTATTATGTTCCTCGTTATCAATTGTATGGCCCGTAAGCCTCCAAACCGTACGGAAGTAGTGGGGATAAAAGCCTTTTCGCTTAGGGTATTAACCTTACATTACGTAACGTGACGGACTTTTATAGCCTTTTTAGCGGCGATTACCTAAGTCTACACGTTTTTTAACCGCTTGTAAACATTTAGAAAACGGTTTATAAAACGTAAACTTACCTCGGTCCTGAAAGTTAAACGCTAAATATTCTTTCGATAACTTCTTAATAATTTCGTTTATATTAAGGTTTAAGTTTAATAGCGTATACGTATAACCAAAACTACGACTTATAACCCTAACAGAATGAAGGCGGCACTGGGATTCAGTATTAAACCATTCGTTAACAACTTCCTCGTAACTATTAAAACTATTTTCCCTTAATCTTTGATATTTTTTTCTAAAATTACCCGTCATTTTATAAATGTATTCGAAATATATTTCTTTACGAGTTCCGTGGGAGTACATGTTAATAACCCTTAGCGTAAGGAACTTTATACTAGTTAATAAATACTAAGCAGCTCTAAAACATATAACCCACGTTTTAAATAGCTTTATTTACCTTGGCGGCAAGTTGGAGATTCATCGTGACATTGTAAAGGGAGCTATAAAAATATTAAAATTATAAAACAAATGGGTGCTATACTAGTGGCTATAAGTATTAACGTTATACAAAAAGATTAAAGGTTAAAAAAGGAAAAAGTTTTTATCTTTTGCAATTAGGACTTTAGAGATTATTTATAGGGAGGCAGGGAGAAAAGGGAGGCGTTAGAGTATCTTTTACGTAATATTAGCTTAGTATCTTTTACATGGAACCGCAATGTTCCAAAAGGCGCGCGTATCTTCCTTATACTTAAGGCGTCTTGTATAACAATACTATACACAACAAAAAAAAAACCGACGGGAGAAGAAACGATAAGGGTATCTTTAGGGGTAATATTACAGGCTAGTGCCTAGCTAGTATTACCAGGGATCCAACCCTAGTAATTCTACACGCTACTGCGATATTCTGGATCAGGGAGTAATCCGCTTAACGATACACCACCATATGTCATATAACTGGGGAGAAGGTTGCACTATCTTAGCTTCATAGCCGCTTCCTAGCAGTGATCCTTCTTCTTCTTCTTCTTCTTCTTCAAGGTTTATAGACAGAATCCGACCACCTTGAGCGACAGCTCTAGCTTTAGTCCCTTTTTATTAACTCCATAAATAACGACGATTTAAAACTCTTTAACTTTGACTACGATATTAACGCCCCTTTTAAAGGGTTTTAACGACTTAAGTATAAACCTTTTAATTAGCCGGTTAAGCTTTCTAATATTAATTTACGATTTCCGATATAAACGGTTATGATAATATGTAAATCACGTCGAAACCGGAAATTTATCGGTATAAAAAACTATTACTTTTACGTTATCTTTTAATAACTAGAGAACCTCGCGTAAACTACTATAAAAAGTTATTATATCCGTAAAAGAAACGGCGGTATTAACGACTCTGACAGTTTTATAGCTTTACTTCACATCCACTATTACAACTTTAACGCGCTAAAACATTTATTACTCGGCTTATAAGTATAAAATAAAAATCTCGTAAACGATTTTACATCTTTTTTAATGTTTAAAAAGCCTTATTCGCAAAAGCCGGCGATATAACTTGAAAATTCACCGTTAAACTCGTTATATTAAAAGGAGATATTAATAATACACTGATTAATACGTGATTCCTTCTCTATATATCGGCGGATTATAATAAATAGTTAGTTTGTGTTTAATTTATCGACGGGAGCTTTTATAATTTCCGTACTCGTTCCGGCAGTATTAATACTATTATTATCGAAGATGCCTTCCGTAGTAGGAATAATGGTGATGACGCGTCTGTTCGAGATAGCTAAATCGATGTTGTTATAACTGGCGTAAACGCTTTTTGAGTTATTTTTAAACGACGCGCCGCCTAGATTAACTACGTGGAACTCTCCCACCATAAGTACCTTGAACTATACGTATGTTACGATGCGGATGGTTGCCGGATCCGTACTTACTCATAGGACCTAAAGTAACACCCGAACGGCTTTAATGTTACAGCTACTACAGGAATTTATTATGCTTCGACTAAAAACTTTATTGACTTCGAAAAGTAAAAAGCGTAACTCTTGTATATAGTCGCGTATAGGAGTTAATAAGATTTTAATTCAACTTAATGGCTTCGTTCAAACTTTCAAACAACTCCCTGTTTATGATAAATTTACTTTATAATTTTATTGGTTTTCTTTACACTTTGATAAATATAGGTTATAAATATCATATCGTTATGAATAAGTAATTTACCAATCGTTTAAAGTTATCGTATTTTCCTATTCCCTTACAATAATTTGATAAAGCTACGTATTATATACCCGATTTTCCTTTACAACTTATTTCTTTTATACACTTTTTAAATTTTAACCTCGATAAGTACCGTTGCGGAATATAGGTTTACGTTATCCCTTTTTCATAATACGACGTTATTTCAGGTAAACCCTAAATAAAATATTAGTAAATTACTTCCGGAGTTATAAAATATATATTACTTTTAAAACGAGTCGGTAATTATCGCGTTTAAAAATAGGGGTTTGCATCTGTTTAAAAAGTGCCGAGAAAGGTCGGCGCCGCCACATTTCACGCTATCTTACGATAGGACCGTAAAAAACAAGTCGTTACTACGTAACTCGCCGCCGTTTCCCTCGAAGATATTAATAAAGCATTTGCCTCGAAACTACTCGTTTCTGTTCACGAAAAACTTCCCGTTAACCTTACAGAATTCGCCCCTTTATTGGATAAAGCCCTTATCGACAATCTACCCCTTTACCGCTTTAAAGCGGATTATAAAATCGTCCTTCGTACCGATAACTAAAGCTAACCTTTAAAAATACCGTAGGATTTTTTTATACGATATATCGTATAAAGAGCTTTTTATATTATATAAAACTTTAACCTAGCTACTTAATTAGAGCTATATTCGAGTAAACAACTCCTCGACGGACGTTTTAATACTTTTCTCTAAAAACCGTAAAAAAAGGTTACAATTTTATATTATTTACCACCAGCTTAATATTATTAGGTAGGTAAATCGTTATCCGCTTTTTTTTATAAAAAAAAGTTTATTAATATTTCGTAAATTAAGTGGTTCACCAAGTTTAATATTAAAGCCGCTTTTAATAAAATTTGTATTAAGGAGGAAAACGAATAAAAACCTGGATTTTATATGTATTTCGAACTTTTCAAGTAATTTGTTACTTATTTCAACCTTTTCAACGCCCCCGTTACCTTTTAATAATACATTAAAAATTCGTTATACCTTTTCCTCAATATTATTCATTCTGTTTACCTCGACGATATCCTTGTTTACCTCAACGGTATCTTCAACGACTATATAATTAAGGTTAAGTAAATTTTTAAGGCTTTAAGTATTATAAAACTAAATTAAAATATTTTCAAATACGAATTCGGTATTTAAAATATGAAGTACAAAAAATTCGTTATCGAAATTAACGTTGGTATACGTATAAACTTAGAAAATTTGCGTGATATCCGGGAATAAACGGCTTTTACAACGATTTTAAAAGTACGGAGCTTTTTTAATTTCGTAAATTTTTAACGTTATTTCATTCGCGACTATTCGACGATTATCGGACCAATATTTTCATTAACCTATAAAGGTATTTCATTTCGTGATAATCCTTAAAAAAAAAGCTATTTTCGAAAGATTTAAACTTAACCTTTTTTCCAAACCTGTACTCGTTTAATAGGATTCTAACCGCGACACCTTTTTCGAAGCCGACTGTTCTAACTAGACCTTAAATGGTTGCCTTTTTTAACGCGACGACCATGATAACCTACGCCTAATAATGTATTACTCCCGTCGCCCATTTCCCGTTAAATGTACCTACGAAATCTACGATAAGGAGGTGTTCGAAATTATAAGCTGCTTGGAAATATGGAACACGAAGCTTCTAGGTATAAAGCGCCTGTTTACGATTTTAACGGATTATAAAAACTTGGAATACTTTATAATTATACGGCAGCTTTTCGAATAAGTCTGTTAGTTTAAACGCTTTTCGTGATTCCGTTTTCGGTTAATATATAATAAAATAATAAATTATACGCCACCCTATATGTTATTACGACGAAATCAAGATATTTCTAAAATCCTTTCGGATTTACGTTATTTAAGCCGAAAACTTTAATTGTTACACTCCGAATAATTTGCTTTCAAGCCGTTTCCACGTATATACGTCTTCCGGTCAACTGTTGCCGGCGAATGAATCATAAAAGGCTATGAACTTTTTATTAACGACAACTTCTAAAGTTGTTAGGATACCGCTATTATATGCGATATTACCTACCCTCGACTAATACGTATAATATGTATAAACAAAATATATTTTCTAACGGATATTTATACCGATAACAACCATACGTTAAAGGTTTCAATTTTAAAATACTAGGTGAACAACGATGAAGTTTTATGGTTCCGCGACCGCATTGAGGTACCAATTCACGAGCCGCTTATCACTACACTAATTTAAATTACTTACGATTTATTTTTTACCAGCTACCTAAACCACAACGTTATTATCGCTATTTATTCCAAAACGTATTCTTAACTTAGCATATATCGTGTAATTCTTCGCTCCTAAACTAACTATGACGTTTATAAATATATAATCTATTAGAAACACCGTCGAAAAGGGTTCCTTAAACCCCTTACAATTTCCAAATAACATTAAAGCGAATTTTCTATTAATTTTATAATTAGTTTATTCTGGGAACACATTATTAACTTACGTTACCCTATAGTCATTACGAAACGTTTAAATAAAGCCGTTACCTTCGAAGCTATAATTACTATAAACGTCGAAGTTTATGCGGAACGGTTTTTAAATTGCTATTAGCGATTTTATGGTTTTCTGCGTACGTTTATTAACGACTATGGTTCGAATTGAATCAATAGGTTTTGAAAACGACTTTACGACATAATTAGGGTAAAATAACGCTGAAATACCGCCTTTCACCCCAAAACCGACGGCGCGACCGAATACGTAAATTAAAAAGTCCTTATATATTTACTTTTATTCGTCGTTTATACGTAACTAGGTTAAAGCTGTTTATTTCCAAACTATTAATTAAAATTAAATAACAAGGATACGACTATTATCGGTATTAACCCGTTTTTTATAACCTATAATTATTACGTTAATTTTATATAACCGGTATAATTTTTTCTCGTTTCGGTTACGATATTACGAGTCAAGGCTAAAAACTTTATTTAATGGATCCGCAAAGTTACGGAATTCGTATAAACCATAATAAGGGATATATAATAACGTATAAAGAAAGGCGTTAATGAACGGCGTTCCCCTTTAAAACGTTTTCGAGTCGACCATAACGTTTAGCTTTTCCTTAAAAACCATAAGTAAAACAAATTCTCGAAAAAATCAAGCTATCTTTATGATAAGTACCAAGTAATGCGTATAATCGACTCCCACTTTATTGAACTTAATATAACGGGCGAAAAGTATTTCCGATTTTATATAAATTAACTCGTCCGAACCGCTTCAGATCCACTTATAAGCTAATAAACTCGAGACTTCCAATCGCAAGTTATAATTGTTAAAAACGACGACGGTAAGGTAAAACCAATATACTAAATTGAAAGTATACTACGGGCCTGTAACAAACCATAAGTCGAACGTACCCGACTTTATAACTAACCAAAACGGTAGATTTTAGTTTAATAAGTAGGTTATATACACCTAATGTAAAAGCCGCTTTTAAACTTTTTCAATATCGTGGCATTCGATACCTTCGAATCATATTATAAACCAGTTAAACATAATCATAGGTTCTTACGCCTAGCCCGCAAGCGGGCATAATTTTACACTTTACTTTACGAAATAAAACAACGTATAAGCCGCTAATAAACGAGTGTCAAAAAAACGTTTTGATATTAACAAAGATGAAGAACGAACGATTACTATCGGGCCTACTTAAATATATCCTATAAATCCTGGTCTAAGTTCTTACCTAGTATTTTCTTACACATTTTAATAAACTAGCTTAATTTAATATCCATAAAACCTAACTTAACATTAATACGCTCCGAAACCTTAATAAGCTTTTATATCGCTTTCAATAACGCTCCCTAACTATTTGTTAGCCATGTTCTCCACGTTTTCACCCGGCTACGAAAAACTTACCTAAGTATTACGTTTTTTATTTATGAACTATACGGCCCATAAGCCCCCAAACCGCACGGAAATAATAAAAACAACCCCCCCCCCACCTCGAGTGTTAACCTTACATTACGTAACTTAACATACTCTTATAGCCTTTTTTACGACGATTACCTAAGTTTATACGTTTTTTAGCTGTTCGTTAGTATTTATAAAACGGTTAATAAAACGTAAACTTACTCTGGTCCTAAATGTCGAACGTCAAATACGTTTTAAATAATTTCTTAATAGCTTAATTTATATTGGGATTTAGGTTCAATGGCGTATAAGTATAACCAAAATTACGACTTATAGCTCTAACGGAATAAAAGCGACATCGGGCTCCAGTATTTAACCACTTATTAGCAACTCCCTCAAAACTATTGAAACCACTTACCCTTAATTTCTTAACATAATTTTCTAAGGTTATACGCCATTTTGTAAACGTATTCGAAACACGTTTATTCGCGAGTTATATTGAGGTACATATCAATAGCTCTTAGCGTAGGGGACTTTATACTCGTTAATAAGGACCAAAAAGTTTTGAAGCATATAAACCAAATCTCTAATAGCTTTATCCACCTTAGCGACGAGTTGGGGATTTATCGTAACTATATAAAGGGATTATAGGGAGTAATAATATTATAAGATAAATATTATTCTAATAGTTAAAGGTACTAATACTATGCGAAAAGGTTAAAAGTTAAAAAACGAAGAAAGTTTGTCTTTTGTAATTAGGAGTTTAGGGACTATTTATAGGAGATGGGGGAGGCGCTAAAGCACCTTTCACGTAACGTTTGGCCTAGTTCCTTCCATATGGAACCATGATTATAAAAACGACTAAGTCTTACGACCTATAACTTTTAACCTTCAACCTTTACTAATAATAATAAACGACCTCCACCATTATCTTTTACACCAAACCTTTACCCATACTTTATCTTTTTTCTTCCCTTACGCTAATTCAACCGTCAAAATTTCGTCTTTGAGCTAAAACAGGAAGTCACGCCAAAAAAGCCACGTTGTGAAACCTAGGGCCAAGTCGTCAAGTTTTTACGCGACTTTACGTCAAAATACTAAATCTACAATCCTAAAAATCACTAAGTCCCTCGCTTTATACGTTCTATACAAGCTAGAACGTTAAAATGACTACTGTAAACGCTTACTTCAAGGCCATTACCAACCTTATTAAAAAAAATTAATTCAAAACCTCGAAAAACTTTTCGTTAATTACTATGACAAATAACTTTAAATTACGGATATTAATAAAACTTTAACTAAAGTTTATTTAACCAATTTAGTTGATTAGTATATCTTTGACGTGGACTTCAGCGAAGATTACGGTCGTAATTCTCGCGCCTTTTAAGATTTCCATAAGTTTTTTAACAATTAGAGGTTTGATATGTGAAAGATAGTCCAATGTACCGTCAAAGCTAAATTGAAGAAAAAGATTACTCGTTATAGCATTTGAATTCCAAAAACATCTTTACTGTCACTAACCAAAATCTTTTTTAAATTGACTTAAAGCAACGATCTTCTTTAAAATCCTAATCACTCAAGCCTCTAAGGGAAAGGCCAAAGCGTTGAAAAACGTTAACGACTTTACACGAGTGTTAATGGATTGTTATGACACGAACTGCAGTTAGATCCTCTGACGCTGCATGTTCCCCACTACGCTTACAAAGCACATTTCCCATGTACGGCACGGCAATTGGACAACGGATGACTCAGCAGAAGTCACGTGACCTGGATCACTTGGATCACCTGGATCACCGGCTCACTTGGATCACTTGGATCACCACCAGTGATCCCGCAAACCTCATACTGGAGCACCCCCAGTATGGGTACCAACTGAAGGAACTAGATATAAGGACATGGTCATCACCACCTTAGATAGCTTCATTAGATAGTTCTTCAGTTGTCAATCTAAGTATTCAGTCTACACACCTGAATAGCCTAACGGCTTCTGATCATCACTCGAACACAGTCTTGATATTGCACCTTTGTTACCTTTACTACCTTACTGCTAACATAAACCCTCTGAACACCTTCTACATACTCACGGGTATTTAGTGTGATCATTACATGGATCTTACCTTTACCTTTAACTAATTTAAAAAAAATTTACGCGCTAAATATAAGTAACTTGTTACCTTATTGAATAGCCCGGCACGTTTATGTAATAACACGAAGTACGTTTTAAGTGATGATAAGGCACGTAGAGTAACGGCTTCTAACACGGTAACAGGAATTAACGTTAGTGTTTTATATCAGTCGATTAAGTAAAATCGTTAAGTCCTTTAAAATTTTAAAACTCTTATTGCCTCCTAATATTTTAATTGTTAAGTTTCCTAAAAGCTTTTTCACAGCAAGTTTGCCTATATTAGTAAGCTTACTATAGGGTTTACCACAAAACTTTTCCCTTAAGGCTAGATGACTGTCAATTAACCTTAACACTGTGTTTGAGAGGCTTCAAAACTTAAACTGTTAGGAACCACTAATAAAGACTTGGATAATTATCGCGACCTATCTCCAAAACCTATTAATATAGTTTATATTAATTATAAACTTATTTCGGATTTCGCTAAAATCTGGAATGATATAGAGAAGTATAACCGGAAACCTTATAACCCTCTTAATACGAAGATTATTCCTTTTTAAATATTTGTAAGTAAATGGAGGTTTCCTCCTTTGGTTTTCATCTACTATTACTTAAAGTTCTTATAAGGTACGCCGAAAACTATTACCCAACCTTCCTAACCCTAATAACTACCTTTTACAAAGCTTATGATAGTATAAAATTTACTTAGAATATGACATCCACCTTGCCTAATATTATATAAATTGGGTTACTATAAGGTGGATTATAATAATAGCGGGAAAAAAGGAGGAAACACCGATGAATGTGTTTAACTAGATGTTTGACAAATTAATATTAAATTATTAAATAATGAAGAAAGTCCATATTGGAGAAGCTATACTTTGAGAATAGGTACGGGTAGCCGTTATAGGCGTTAACGAATTGAAATACGCCTTAAAACGTTTAAATACCACCTGTGAAGGTTTTTTTAACCAGTTGCGCTTCTCGCTCGTATCGGTAATAACAGGTACGCCAAACTCGTTTGATATATACCCCCAAATCGGCGAATTTACTAATATAAATAAAGAAAACTTTACAGTAGTTAATTACGTCGATTATAAGTACGGTTATATGTGCTTTTAATGGCCAATATCTAGATTATTAACTCCAAACTAAAGGTAATAGCTACGTTAACTTTAATAAGGTTAAGATTTAAGCGGATTTTTTTACTTTAGAAACTATCGTCGTAATGGTAGTAAAAGACATTAAATTTATGGTAAGTCTAGCTATTAGTTAACTCGCTACTTCCCCCCCCCCCTCCGCCAAGCAAAATAACGAAACTGTTGGTAGGCCTTAGACGTTACAACGTTGTCGATTCGATTGGTCTTCGAAGTAATAGTAGTATTGCATTGGTCAAGTGGTGGATGTATTATTCTAGGTTTGGTAGACCGCTAGCCGGTCTGCATTGTAATTTGTATGGCTAATTGCTTGGCCCGTACCCTAAAGTGAAGTGCAGCGTACTTCATTCGACTTACACTCAATGCGATAAGTCTTTACAAAGAAATATATACAACTTGCAGTACAGTAAACTTTACTGTAAGTAAAGTTGACCTATTATACTATATATAATACTATTTTAACATTGGCGTATTTTTAGTTTATACACGTACGCCAGTGTGGTTAACCAATCTTTTCTAGTTACTATTAAATTACGCTCTCGTTAACTGGCTAAACCCCTATGAATTCCAATTGAGTTTTATAGTAAATTGCACCCAATTACATGTAAACTAACCTCATTTGATCTTAATTGATCCAATACCACGAGGTACGAGTTTATTAACTCCTACAAAAAGTTCTTCCTTTACATGCTTTTACAAGGCTTTATTTTAACCGTGTCACTTAAATAGATCACCATTATTAATTCCTTAGCAATCTTTTAGTTTACCGGCATACTCTTACCCGCCGTAACGTGATCTGAGATGTTTAGGCGATTTTTCAACGTAGCTTTTGATTTATATAGTTAGCTTATTGCTATCCATAAACCTTTCTAATGCTTTATTCGGCGATATTTTTGTTCTGTAATTGGCAGGGTTGTCTTCATTATTGATATATCGGAATTACTTAATTTCCTTCCCTTTTTAAGCTTTACAGAGTGTTATCACGTTAATAATCAAGCATTTTTCTTTGGTAGTTTCCAGCTTCGAAAGGTATTCGAAAAAATTCTTTAAGTCGGTACAAATTACTATTGGGATAGGAGGAATCTTTAACTACTTAGTAATAATGGTAAGGGTTATCCATATTGTCATACCTACGTCGAAGCCCGTTATCATATCGTAAACCTTTAAATCCAACACGTTCCATATAATCCTTTTACATTTGACGGAGATCTAGTAAATTAAGTTACCAATAATACTAAACTAGTTTTTCAATTTATCTTTACTAACGATGGTTATTAGGAAACCTATCTGTAAATATAAGTCGTTATTATTTACAAAGGATCCGATTGTAAAAATTATTAACTTGGCCTTTGAAAGGTCAATTAGGATTATATTAACCCCGCAATCCAAGTTTTATATTTGCTACTCGAGCCCTTTATTAAGCCGGTTAAAATCCTTGTTCGTTAACGTTTGTATTTATTCCGTAATAAATAGATCGTAAAAAGCTTTTATTTGGTATAAGGTAATGATATAACTACCTAGAATACGTTATTTTATATACCGTTAAGCCCCAACTTTATTCGTTTTGTTAATTATAAATGGTATAGCGCCCTAGCCTCTTTGGCGAAAGTTACAGCCGGCATTAACACTAAGTATACGAATTAACGATTTATTAAAGCCTAGTTAGGTATTTTCCGTTAAAATCGTTACCGGTTTACAATTTTAAAACTTAAAATCCTTGATCTCTTATTATTTCAATATTATAAAGCTAGCCGTTTCGATAGAAACGGTATCGTTAATTCATATGCCTATTATACCAAAGTTTTGTTTTATATTACTAGTAGAAACGGGTCGTACGTTAAGTATTTTATCGTTAATCGTGATTTAAAGTGCGACTAATAAGTTAAAAACTAGTAAACGCTTGTTTTAGCTAATTCGTATAGTAGTTTAATAAAACGTATTATCGTGTGTAAAGGGTAAATAGTATGGAATTTTTATAGAAACTTTAACAATATAATCGGTTGTAAATCCGTTACTAATTACGTATAAGTTTACGTTATATTACGGCTATTAAGTATAAACTTACCTTTAGTTTTGGCTAATGAACTTATTACTCAAACGATTATTAAACGTTAGTTAATTTTATAAACTGTTATCGATTATTTAAGGATTTCATTTTTACCTTTATTATCGTATCCTTAGACGATTATACGTGATTTTTGGTACGGCCGCCCCGTAGTTTTACCCTTAACTTCATGGATAATCCTTGACTTAAAGATTATGATGTTTAGGTTTTAAAAGTTAAAGTCGGTTTTTAATAAAAATTATATAAATCTTCGAGTTAGTAAGCCGTTAATCTCGACCTTATTAATTTTCTTAAATTGCTTACCGAAGGTTTTAATAATTCTTTATACTCGAAGTTTTAGTATTAGGTTTTCGTTATATTTTTTCTATTGTTGATTTAAGTAATATTGTAGATACGCTCCGATATATATTTTTCATATTCAACGGTTTTCTTTTTCGGGAGTCGCCTGCGCTGGCGGTGTTTTATTGGCTTATTGATAACAGGTGGAGGAGGTTTATATTGACTCGGTGGCTTGGGTTAGGGGGCTTAGTGGATTTTATTTTCAGTCCTCCTAATATAGGGTTTAACCTAAGTGGTTCGAAAGAATATGAAACCGTTAGTAGTTTTAATAATTACTTAAGAGTTTACTATACGTAATATCTTATATATGTTGTTTCATTTACTTGGTTCCTTTTATACAAGGACTTTACTTTATAATAATAAAGTAAATACGTCGATTATTAAAAGGCCGTTTTTAATAGTAACAGAGTTTGTTGAAATAGCAGTTAAATACAGTACAGTTTAGTTACCTTTACTTACAGTAAAGTTAATTGTATGTATTGAAAATTAACTGTAGTTTGTAAAACTGCACTACAAGTACAGTGTAGTAGGTGCACACTTTAAAGTGGGGCACAGGCCAAAGCGTTTGGCTATACAAATTAGTGTGCAGACCAGCTAGTAGTTTGCCAAACTTAGAACTAACATATATCAATTAATAATATTAACGTAGCACTAGTTACTTCGACTATAGTAATTCGAATCGACTACTTTATAACGATAAAGTCCTACCAATACTAATTAATGCTTATTAGTTTAAGTACAAATTGACTAAGTAGAAGAAGAAGCTGCTTTCCGGTTACTCTTTGTTCGGAAAGATAGAGGAAAGGGTTTTGCAAAGTTCCCCTATAGTATTATGTCGTCTTCGCGGCAATACGTAGGAAAGTCTTTTAGATTGTGTCGTTTTCGCGGCAATTTAGAAGTAAGTATCGGTATCGCCATTGAAAACACTAAGAAATATTTACCAATATTTTTTAAAGAGCGGTGAAATTGACCGTTAAAAGTCTAAAAGATTACTTAACTGGCAAGTTAGCAAACGGTTAAGTTAAGTACTACTACAGGTACTACTACTGCAAATTGTAGGATAAACGATCAAGTCTCTACGCCAAAAAAAGTCCACTACCACCAAGTATTACACCAGACAGATCGTTACGATAGCTTTAGAATACAATGGAATCGATGTCGTTACTAATACCGTTAGAAAGGAAGTAATTATTGCCTTCGGCAACATCTTCAAAAAGCATTACAACGAGGAGCTCTGGTATATCGAAGCTACTAAAGACATTACCTTGAAGTACTTAACTAACGCAATTGGTCAACTTATTCTCAATACGAATACTATTAGAACTATCCATGAACCTATAGCCTTCGAAGATTTTTAAGAATAGTTTCGAGATTGGAGTTTAAATATGTAGAAAAAGGCGGAAAAACAGGCAAAGATAAGATTAAGGATTAGCTTATTAGATCGAGGAATCGAACTTTTTACGAAAAAAGGGAAAGAAGGTAACTTAGCAAAATTATTTTATGAATACACTACGAATAAAAACCTTTAATAAACTTTCGCCATAGGTAAAAAGGTTATTAGCGATAGTAACTTTTAACGCCTATATATACGTTTGTAAAAACTTACTTAATGTTATGGATTTAGGCCGTTGGCTATTAAGCCTATAGTTTATGTGACTATGTATGTAACAGGATGGGTAGTACCTAGCCTAAACCCGGCCCAAGCGCGGATCAGGTACGGTTCGGGTATAGGCTGGATATGGTCTATGTACGGATAGGGTACGGTCCGTGTACGGCAAGTATAAAGAAACGTAACGGGTTGGGCATTAGCCTTGCCTAAGGGTCTTGTACGTTAGGATACGGTAGCCTTTTTTAGTTTTTCTCCGCACCTTAAAAATAAATCCCATTTAACACCTGTTTAGTTTATTATCTTAATTCTAATTATAATATATTATTAAGGTTTTCTTTTATTTTTGTTAAGAAATATTACTTATAATAAATAAATCGATGGTAAACGTTAATAATTCGGCGTTACACTTTAATGTTATCGAAAAAAATGGGCCGTCGGCAAATACCTAATTTTTGACTTTTATAAATATACCTTTGACCTTTTCGAAACCGACTTAGGATAATATTTTTCGTTTGTAAAATACCGTATGTTATATCGAGTCGACTGTTAAATAACTTTAATAATCAGGTTAATCGACTTTAATTATCGATTTTTCGTTCGACTTCGTTTAGGTCGTCGTAAAGATTTAATAATTTGAAGCCAAATTGGCCGCAACTTATGTTAGGTTTTTACCGGTTTTGGGCGGTTGAAAACGATATAATTAACCATAATTTAAAGGATCTACTTTCACGTAAACGGCGACGTGTCAAACATTAAGTTTTCATTAAAAGCGAATAAAAAATAAATAAAAAAAAGTAATATATATTTCTTTACATATGAAGGTATTATACAACAGCAATAAAATAAACGGTTACGGCGTATTATGTAACAGGAGAATATAAAGGTATATATAATATAGGAAAGTTTTTAATTATATCGAAACGGCTTTTAATAATCCTTACTTCGTGAATAAGGTATTATTTGATTTAAAAGTTTAATTATAAGTAATAAAAATTTATAAATATTTCTTTTATTAGGTTCGAAATACTTTTAGTTTAAATAGGCGGTTTCAATTTAGTTTCTGCCGTAAAGTGTAATTACTTATACTTTCACGTATCGTTAAGTATTCGCAACAAGTTTATTACAACAAATATTAGTTGGGTAAATTATATTATAGCATTGGAAAAGTACCGCGAATTCGCCAACAAGTTAAAGTTTCTAAACTTAAAACGGCGTTTTGATCGTTAACTTATAGAACCCGTTTAAATTTAATAACCGGATCGTAATACGGTTATAATGGGAGTTTACGCCTTTTAAACGCTTCTATTAAAAGGCTGTAATAATCGCGGTTAATTATTTCGATATTATTATTAGTTATTTTAATAAATCTGTTAGATACACGTTTAGGATTCAGGACGTAAAACGACGAAAGTAATAATAATAAAACGTTAAGCTAAGTTTATTTCGGGGAGTTACGTATTTTATACTTTATCCGACTATTATTAACGTAATTAAGATTTCCGTCCAGTATTACCTTTTGCATAGGTATATACAATTGAAGTCGAAAAGGTAAAGGAAGGATTCCTATTAACGGCGACAGGGGAAGCTTAAGTTTTGAATATAATTTCGTTTGAAAGTTATATAACTTTAACGACGTAATTATAAAATCGAGTAAAAATAACTTTTAGTTCAATTAAAATACGTATAAAAGAAAAATCATTTTTATCTTAATATTTTGAATGATACTTATTTATTGATGTTTAAATTAATTTTAATTTTAATTATTATTATATTATAAATAAGGTTCTAGTATAACGATTAAAGATTAATTATATTCGCTTATTATATTCACGAATCTTAGTACGATACTAGGGTTACGGCACAATAAGCATATTACCTAAATAACCAACTTTCGTATAGATTTTAATAAAGAGTCGAATCCGATATTCATATATATTATTCCCGGAATAACGCGGGATATAATTTTTGAAATTCGTTAGATACATTATGAATAGGTAACTTTTAATACGGGTGATAGCTGTTTAATAGTGTAAAGTTCAGGAGGCTTAATTATCGATGTAATATTAATACGCTTTAGGACGGAAGATATATAAGACGTAATAGGTTTTGTCTTTTTTAAATTAACGTAATATTCGTACCTAAAGGTATAACATACGGGGGACCCATTTCAAATGGCTTATATTACAAGTTTGTATGAGATAACGCGGATTAGTTATATTTTTTACCGAAATTAATTAAATTTAGCGACCTGTTCGATAAAGATATAGTTATAACTTTATCTTTATATAAGGGAAAACTCGATTATTACATTTATATTAAATTAAACGAAAATGAATTGTTACTAAAACGACTTTAGTAGTTATTATATTTGATGTTACAGGATTAACTTTTTAAACTTCGACAATAGGTTATGGAAATCATAAATAAGGGACAAATTCGAGTTAATGTTTTATCGCCGGTAACACCTGTATTCTTTATTCGTAAATCCGAGGGAGAGGAGTTAACGGTTGTATTTCGATTACCAGGCGTTAAAGAAAATTATAAAGTAAAGCCGCTTTTCTTTACCTTTAATTAAAGAGACCTTACATACATTACTGAAGTCGATATAGTTTACGAAACTTAATATTCGAATAGCTTTTTACCGTATTCGAGTAGCACTCGGGTAGGAAAAATGAACGGCGTTTCGTACGTGGTTCGGGTTATTTCAATAACTGGTTATCCTTTTCAAATTAGCGGAATCGCCGGCGACATTTTAACTATACATTAATTATATAATAGCGAATATTTGGAGTAATTTCATTACAGCGTATTTAAACGACTTTTTAATTTTTTCCTTCAGGTATTAAATAGGATTACCTAACAAAAGTTCGCGTGGTTTTAAAACGTTTTCGTAATATAAGGCTAAGTTTGAATTTAAAGAAATTCGATTTCGTAATGAAGAAAATAAAATATTTAAGTTTCATTATAACAGTCAAAGTAGGTATTTGGACAAACTCCGAAAAAATCAGGGTAATCCGCGAGTAAAAGTTATTATATAAGGTCGGAGAGGTTTGGAGCTTTTTAGGTTTTGTCAACTTTTATCGCGATTTTATTAGTATTTTTCTAAAAGTGGCGGATTATCTAGTTCGCCTAACGAAATAGAGTATTTGTTAGGTTTGAACGAAACAGGTGGAATAAATATTTCAATGCTTAAAAGATGTTTTTGTTATGACCCTGATTTTAATGTATTAGAATTTAAATAGGCTAATAATAGTGGAAATCGATTATTTGAGAACAACATTAAAGGGGTATTCATTATAACGGGACGAAAATAGGACTTTAAAATTAGTAACTTATTTCTTCGTACGATTAACGAATGCGAAACATAATTATACTATTTATGATAAGGAACTCCTCGCGGTAGTATTTTATTTCAAGGCGTGGTTTTCCGATTTATGTAGTATTAGTATATCGTTTACGATTTTGATAAATTATAGGGGATTAGAGTTTTTTTTTCGTTACGGTTAATTTCAGAATGTTAAGTTAGATGGATCAAAGTCCTTTTCCTTTTTTAATATTACCTACAGTATAGGCCCATAATTTAGGTCGTCCGCCTAGATACGTTAACCCGTAAGTTATAAGATAAACCCGAAGTTAAGGAACGTTATACGCGGTTTTTTTTTTTTTAGCTTATTTCCATTATTATATTAAATGTAATATCGATAAATTTATAAATCAAAGGGATATAAATCACGGCGGGTTATATCAAGAAGTTTGGGGAAACGGAAACCTAGTTATTAAATTACGATGATATATATTTTAAAGGTAGGTCAGGGTTTAATAAAAGGCTTCTAAAGGCGCTATCGCCCCGGATTTGGTTTATATCTAAGTCATTATCGGGGATAACGTTAGGAGATTTTAATATAACGGTATCGGAGATATCGTCGCGGGCCCGGCCCGCGTTAGGCTCGCCGATATCGTTAATTTCGAATAATTTCTTTATTTTCGGCCCAGGTACATAAATGGAATTGTAAAATTCAAAAGTAATAAAAAATCCGTTACATAAGGTTTGCCTTTTGACGGTTATTAAAAGCGTTCGTCTTTTTTATTTAAAATAGGATAATTAATATAAATTGTAAATTATGGGATTAATCCGTGGAGTATATTATATTACGGGAAATGTTTATAATTATTAAGCTGGGAATTATCAATAACAAAAATTTTATAATAGATTCAAGACTTATTCATTATGGATTATCCGGGTAAAAACATTTTATTTCGCGTTTTTTAACGGAATTAATATTAAAAAGGGATATTCGTAAATATTCACGTTTATATCGAATATATACGTAATATAATGGAACAAAACTTTGTCGTACCTTTTAATGAAGCTTCTTTTTATCTTTTCCTACACTTAACAAATATTAGGCGTATATTTTAGTTAATTTTATAATCTACTTACCAGTTATTTATAACAGCTTTCGATACTTATTAGTTATTATAAATCGTTTTTAAAAATTCATCTCATTAAAGGTTATATAGTTTATAATTACCAATACATACGAGGAGCGTTTCCGGAATATATGGTGGAAATATTATAGGTTTCTAGATTTTATTATTAGTAACCGCGTTCCGGATTAAGTAAACGTATTTTAAACGACGTTTTATTTTTTAATAAAAATCGAATGATTTTTATTTACGATATATCATTTTTGAATGAATAACGATATGAAACGAGTAAATTAAAAGGTTTCAAATGATTAATATATCGTTATTGCCTCTCTATAATACAACAAGGCTTTATATTTACCTGTTCATTAATTAAAGTTAAATAACCGGGAGTTAACAGTTATAAAATTTAATATAACCCGTTTAATAAATAGGCATAAAATGTTATTTATTTTAAAGTTAAACGGGGATACGAAGTCGTTAATTTACCCGGCGAGGCGAATGATTACCTTTTTAGCTTATTGATGAGAGGGGATGGAATTAGCCTAAGCAGCGATAATTTATATCTAATAGTAAATGAAAACGGCGGCGAATCGCAAATGATGTTCGGTAAAATAATATAAAGTGGGGGATTAGGTTTAATTATACCTTTATAATATTAAAACTAACTATCCGAATAAAAAGATTGATTAAATTTATATTGAATATAGAGTAATCGGTATATGAAATATATTTAATATCGTATTGAATATAACTAATAAATATCCGGTATTTTATATAAATTTATTAAATAAACGGTTTCGAACCCCTTTTTTCGTAGGTTTTATCCGATATTCGTCCGGGAATAATTTTATTAGTCAACAATATAAGGGAAGGTAAATACGACAAATTTAAATAATAAGATATCCTCGAAGGAAAAAACGGGGAGGGGCGGGGTTAGTTACGTATTAATTTAGTAAAAAAATTATAATAAGTTGAAGTAAAAATTACTCGACAATTAGTAATATATTATAACCTTAAATGAATTTTAAACGAAATAGGAAAATATTTGGGTTTACGATAACCCAGTATTTCGACGTCAGCGTTAAGTTTATATTGAACGATAAATGCGTAGCGAACCGTTTATACTCCCGGAATAATATTTTGTTTATAAATGGAAAGGATAATTTAGTATTGAACGAGGTTATAATATAATAAGTAAGGCCGGGTAAATATTACCCGATTATCTTGGATACGTATCCGATTATAAAACGACTTTTATTATAACTTGATAAAAATTTACCTTTTTATTATTATTATCTTTATTTAAATTTAACGAATACCGACATTATTAACGTTAGAGGCCTTATTACAATTAGCTTCAAATATCAGGCGATATTAGGGGAGGGAGACGGTAAAAGGCATAGCGGAAATTAGTAGACGTCGAGGAAGGGGGTTGGTAAGAGGTGGGATGAATACGAGGAAACTTTAAGAATAACAGATAATACGAGGAGGGGCGGACGTTAGAAAAGGCCGATAACGGATAATACGAGGAGGGACAAACGTTAGGGGAAGTTGACGATGAAAGATAACGTTAGGAGGGACGGACGTTAGAGAAAGCCGACGATAATAGTTAATAAGGAGTAAAGCGAGGGGTAGAGCAGGGGGAGTAACCTTTTAAACGGGTTATTAAAAATTATAACACGTTAATTTAGGCTCGGGTAACGTGGTCGGCCCGAACGCGATCTTACACCTATTTATAGTTAACCCGATTAATTTGTTTTTGTTTAAGGTTAATAAATAAAATAAGGGTAGAATCGAGTATCGTATAATTAAGTTTTAAACGTCGTTTATAATATTTTTTAACCCGTAATTCATATTAGTTAAACAGTATATAAAGAAAATAGTTATATTATTTTAGCTTTTCAAGCCAAAATTACGAAAGGTTATACGACGATAGCTAAAAGGGGCCGGGACGAAAACGTTACACGTTAAAGCCCAGTTGGCCGAAGGCGTTTTGTTTTTATTAATAGGCCATATAGTAGAAGAAGATGAAGGAGTACGGGGTAAAGACGTATCCGAAAAGAAAGGGTAGCATAAACGTATAGCTAAAGGGGTAACAACCTACACAACCGATATAATAGGAATTCCCTACGCTCGAACGATATTATGGAGTCGGGTAAATTAATTGATTAATTTAGAAAAATCGGCGGTAAAAACCGTTCGATAACCTATAATATTTTTTCAACGTTTATACGTAAAAGACAGAATATAGCCCTTATTCTTTGTTGTAATAATTACCTAGCGTAAAAAGGTAAGTAAACCTGGTGAAGCTTTAAATAAAATGATTTACTAAATATATTACAAATAGGAGTTCATTAGCAGTTAGGTTTTTTATTAGGTTCATCTGGAAATTTACCTTATTATTAACCTTTCGATATATATAATACCTTTACGCCCGATAAACTCGAACCTAAAATAGAAAAAGACCAGAATTTTAAAAAACGGTAAACATATGATATATAGGCATTTTTAACTTATAGCGAATAAGACTTATTTTTATTTTTATTATTTTTAAAAACAAGGAAATCTTTCGTAACACAAAAATGTTATAATAAAAGATAAATGAGAAGATATTAATATATAATAGGGTAATATACCTTACGGGAAGGCTTATTATCCTCTTTAAAGGCGTTGACGGTAATATAACCTAAGTTAAAATTATTATATACATCGGTTATAAAAATCAGTTAAACGAAAAAGATTGAAATATATTAGTGTAAATAAATAGTTGACATACGTAAAATTAAGTTAAAAGGGTTATAAAGTAGGTGGTTAAAGAAGGGGGGCGGTAATGTAAAAGGGGAAAAGAGGAAGTTTTATAAACTTTAGGGGACGTTTGTATTTATAAGGATTGGCGAACCGGATTCGGTAAAAGTTACGTATTATACAGGACGCGTTATACGGTATTCAAGGTAAAAACGTAATTTTATATAACGTATTGTACGATATTAAAAGTAAAAAAGTTATATTATATAACGCGTTAACGGGTACATTATATGGCGCCGGCAGTAAAAAGAATATATTATGCGGCGCGTTAACGGGTACGTTATACAACGCCGGTGATCTAAGGTAAGCCGGTTACAATGTTATACGATGTATTAAACGTAATATCACCAGCTTACGGTTGACCCGCGTATTAAACGGGTTCGGCCCGCGTCCGGTATTTATTTAAAACGGTATCGTAATCCTTTATAATATCCGGGGAAAAGGGTGTATTTTTAGACTTAGGCCGTTATCCATTAAGCCTATAAATTACGTAATTATATACGTAACGGGATGGGTAATACCCGGCTTAGGCTCATCCTGAGCGCGAACCGGATACGGTCCGGGTACAGTCTAGACACGGTTCGTATACGGATAGGGCACAGTCTGTGCACGGCACGTATAAAGGCACGTAATGGGCTAGGCATTAGCCCTACCTAAGGGTCTTGTACGTTGGGTCATGGTAGCCTCTCCTAGTTTTCCTCCGCACCTCAATAGTAAATCTCATTTAGCACCTACTTGGCTTACCATCGTAGATCGCACCATAATACTTAAACCCAAATAAGTGGACGTAAAGAATTAGTCGACTTACATCCCGTAAGCCCCCATATTTATCGGTCTATTAAATCGAAGCCTCGTCGAACCCCTTAATACTAAGGGTATTATCGCCAAGTCTCCCGCGATGAAAACCCTTAGGCCTACTTCCCCTAAATACCTTAGCACGTTTAGTTACAACAACCAAATTAAAGAAGGACCGGTTTTATACGCGAGCCTATTGTGGGTACAACCATTGGATTTTTCCCTCTAAACTTATCTAAAGGCAACTATACTGCCCACCAACACTAACAATAACCTTAGTCTTTTCCCTAGCTAGGAGAGAAAAGTTTATACGACCAGTATATTACAATTCCCCCTCGATGCGTATATATAAAGGATACGGATAATACAGTAATTACCACGTTCGTTAAGACTTAAAGAGATAAAAAGAAGTATAAAGATAAGCCGTATAACCTTTTCGAAGTTAAGTTACGCCCATTCTTCAACATTTGTCATCAGATAAAAGTTAAATTACTAGGTTTTTACTCGCTTTTTTCCAACATTTTTACCGATTAAGCACACGACTACTACCTCTAATACCTAATAAATTATACCTCCTTCCGCGAAATTTACTATAATAGAAAAAGGTACTTCGAATACGATATCAACCTTACTTAGTACTATATGGACTGGAATACTATGAAGTAGTCTTATATATTAAATTACAAAAGAATTTGGAAAGTAAGATAAAACTTTCAAAATAAATTTTTAATAAGCCAATGTTTTGCTAATAGGTAATGGGAAACATGGTAGTTAGCGAAGGCACCTTACATTAATAGGTTAGGTAAGCAGTTACGAGCCATAAAGAGTTCAAATACGCTTTATAATATCACGATACCACCTATAAAGAGATTTTTAGCCAATTTCGTTTCTCTTTGGCAATCGTAACTACTTGAGTTTCCGGTTCGATGAGTATATATTTATGAGCTCAGGAATTTAGTAAGGAAAAAGATTCTTTTAGTTCGTATTATATCAATTGACGGTACAGATGTCCTGGTAAATACAGCTAATGGAAGGTCCGGACCTTTACCTATGGAAAAGGGTATTTATTTTCCCTAAATTCTTTAAGTAGGTGAAACAAATTTAACTTAAACGATAAGAGATATTAGATTTGTGACAAATAAGGCTATTAGTTAATACGTTATACTCCTTCGCCTTTGTATAATATTACATAAAACGTGTTACGTAATTTAAAGAAAGTAAAGTTAAGGAAAAGGATAATAAGTCGAAATTCATCGATTGGTATGAATATACTTGTATTAGCATTAACACCGGTACTGATTCTAAAGTAATATAATAACTAGCTGACTACGCCTTTTTGTACCGCCTTATAAACGAAGACACTTATCTCCATTATAACGATAAAGACTATAGCCCTATACACCTCTTTAATATTTGAAATCGTTATGCGGAACAAGTCTTCCAGGGGATTATATCAGATATGGGAATAACACGGTACTTAATTGGAGGCTATTCGTAATACATTGCGTTACGAAGGGATATTAATACTGTTACGGAACTTGGTTACGTAGATGCTGGTAAAGCTAGGGTTAGCTTTAGTTTTGGAAAAGAGATATTATTTTTAGGATCGACGACGTTAACGATTATTATTAGCCTTATTGTTTTTTATATTTTAGAATCCCCTTCCCCATTTTTCTTCTACCTAAAAGATATAGAAAACCTCGGCGTTAACGTTAACGTTTAAACTAACGAACTAATATAAATTAAGACCGATAAAAGTTTTTCGCTTAGACTTAAGTTAAGGTACCTTCAATTTCATTTTCAAGGACTAAAGGTAATAGTATTCAACCTAACGAAGGTAAAACTTAGTTAATTATATCATAGTTTAGCCATCCGGTAACTAATAGGCTTTATAAAGTCTTAAAGGTAATTGGCTACGAAGATATGGATTTACTAATAATAAAAGTAGGTAAAAGCCTATATTACTATGAATAATTACACTTTCAAATACCTTTAAAGTTTAAGTTTACGTTAAAGAAAAATTAAAATTTGATTCAGAAGTTTTCGTTAACGTATTTTACCTGGATAATAAGCTAGTACTACACGTTATAGACTTCTTCATAGCTTTTTACAGCGCTAAGTTCCTTAAAACCATTACGGTGAAGGAAATATAAAAAATACTACGTACTTTATAAATTGACACGTACCTTAGCCTACCTAACATACTAGTTTATAATACCTATACCAACTTTATTATAATAAAATTTGAAATTAATGTAAAGTTAATAGGAATTTAGTATAAAAAAATCCTTATAAAATCTTACCAAAGTATTATTAAGGTTGAAAGGGTATACACCTTTTTATTAAGATCCTACGATATCTTTACACTAATAATCGGAAGTTTTACAAGTTAAAAGGTACGAGTTCAAATAACAGTAAAAGATCTTAACGATATTATTAACCCTAACAAACTTATATTAACTTTATTAGTATTTGGTGCTTACCCATGTATAATAGCTGAATTACCACTCTCGTTAAGTACCTCAAAGCGTATTATGACATATAGAAAAGCCTTTAAAAAATTAAGGAAGGAGTTAGTACGCCGCTAGCTTAATAATTCTTTTAATACCAGGAACGAACTTTCAATAATAAACGTGTTTTTACTCCCCCTTTAAATTAAATTCCTTACGTAATGTAAGTTAGGTAAGTAGAATAAACTATATAAAATCTTAAGTATTACCAATTTAAACGTGGCAATTAAAACTGTTAACGTCTCCATAACTTTTCGAGCTATACAAGTCAAGCCGTATAAAAGACCACTTAAGTTTAATGAAAATTCTGACGTCGATGACTTTCGAGCCGAGCGAATCAGTTAATATAACCCTTTTAAACCTATTGTTAACAAGCCAATAAAACGTCGATAGCGCGAAAGACCACTTAAAAGGAGGATATATATTAAAGAGGAGAAATATGAAGATTATAGGTTTGATAAGATATATATAACGGTGTAGGTGTTTTAAAAGAAGAAATTTAACGAAGAACTTGCCTTTAGGCTACGTGTCGAAGATATTATTAATATGTCGGGTAAGATTTTTAAAGACAGTAATTAAGTATAAATCAATGGTCTTTTGTTACGGGAGGTTATATAATTTGTGTCGTTAACGTAATTTAAAGTCTAAGACGTTATTATTTTGAAGTCGAGGATAATTTACGGGGTTAGGAGTAAAACTATGAAACGGCTATATGAAAAGTTAAGGCTAATCACCTAAAGATACGGTAATAAAGGTAAAGACTAAATCTTTATTTAATCTCCTATTATCCAGAAGATCAGTTAACGTTTAATTATCATTATTGCCGCTAATTTCACTATTAGCGTAAAAGGCTAGTTTATATTTAATAGCCGAGATATGACGTAAACGTACACGTAATCTGTCATCGATTTTTAGCGAATTATACTGTTAAAATTACTATAAAAACTGAGAGGCAAGTTTATGACTAGTAGGATAATGTATTATGTTAAACCTTTATACGAACTAGCCAAGGCTGACATCCACTGGTTTTTAACGTATCAAATACATTTTAAAAACAAGCTAGGTATAAAAATTTTAACATTTAACCCGTACCTTTTAATTATAAAAGGTAAAAACTTTAATATCGTGGGTATATAAACTAACGATACCCTTTTACTTAACGATATTAAGTTTGTAGCGTAGAAATAACTCGTTATCGAAAAGTTAGGCCTTTAAAAGTATAAGCGAGTTAAAACGTTGGTTAAGGGTATATAACTTAACTTTAACGAATCTTTACTCTGTATCTATAATTTAAGGTAGGGTTTAAGCACTTATTCACGTGAAACAAAGTAAGTAGAAGAGTAGTCAAAAGATGATTGGTATTGTAGTAAAGTAATTCAAGATGTAAACCACCAAGAAGAATAATCCAGAGGTGTATGCCAAAGGTGAGAGCTTATAATTCCTCCATCTAGAGCGTATCACTCTGGAGTACTCTTTTTAAACCGATCCACGCATTGCCATCGGTTTTAAATAACTGTTTTGGACCGATTTACGCATTACCGTCGGTTTGAAATAACTATTTTAAACCGATCCATACATGATACACTTTACGTCTTATAAAAATGTAGCCTGTAGCGTGACACGTTACCGTATATCCTGCAAGAGTACAACCTACAATATAGTGCAATTTTACTTAGCCTATATATACTATTTATAAGGGTATATATTAATATCCATATAGTTAATCTTTATTTTCTATACTTCGTACTTATAGCCTAGTAGTAATAGTATTATATGTAGTATTAATTACAATAGGTTCGAATTAACAGTTTTTATAATAATAGTGTTATTGCCGTATTAATCGTAGGAGGTTTAAATTAGCAGTTTTCGTAGTGATAGTGTTGTTTGTTATATTAATCGTAAAAGGCTTAAATTAGCAAGTTCGGCTAGGATTAGCAAAGTTTAGCCGAGGTAGTATTTTAAGTTAAGTTAAAATTAGTAAAGTCTAATTGAGGTGTTGTTTATAATTCGAGCCTAGTCAATATAGTTAAATAAAGGATATATGTTTAATAATAACGCCTTTTATTATTTTTAATAGTTGGAATTATGCGATAATGATTACGTAGGGGTAATTAAGTAAAAGTGATAACGCTATTACGTGGTAAGTTAGTATAAAAATATATATCGCTGTCGTTTTAAGAAAAAAGTCCTTTTTTTTTTCGTTAAAAACGCGTAATTTTAGCTAATATAAGTTCCTATTTTAATTTAATCTTTAATTTACCTAGTCAAACCAAGCCGTTTCAATATATAGATTACTTAACCTATACATATACTAACTTATTTTCCGAATAAATACCGTATAAAAATAGGATTATACGGCGTCGTTTAGCGCGAGAGCGTCAGCGTAACGCCGCCGCCATAACCTCCGCCCTCAATACTACTACCACTAACAGCAACAGCCCGCCGTCGTCGGTCACAATCTCTTTTATTACCGCTACGCCGCCCGCCTCCACCACCCCGCTTGCTGTTATACTACCAAGTTCCATTGCCGTTACGCCGCCCAACCCCACCACCCTTACACCGCCTAGCCCAGCCGCCGCCTCCGCCTTGCCCTTCTTGCCGTTACCGCATCGACCTTATTTCCCCCCTTTTTTCCTTTTCCTTTTTTCAGCTCGAGAGAGGAACATGGGATTTTTAAGGTTATAAACCTTACCCTTTCCCTACAGGTAAAAACCCTATTATCTGTAAAAGCTTTTTTATGCTGTAAACGTAGCTTGTCATAGTTATGTTAAGGTATATATATCGTAAGCCCTTCGCTTATGAGATTTTAACTCCTTTTTTTATAAATAAGAAGTATAAGGTGAATTTCCTTCACTGTTTCGAGCTTTATATCGTTAGGGTACGTTATAAGGCCTTTTTAACGCGTTAAACGTTAAAAAGTCGTACTCGTGTCTATAGCCTTAAGCCGTTGATAAATACATCTTACGTATCGCATATTATGTTCGTAACCGCGTGTAAATCCATTAACAATTATTACGACAACGGGGGCCGCTCGGCTCGTTACTACCGTTACAAGCGGACTAACAATTCGTACACCTTCGTTTCGATAGTTTTAGGGCTGTAAGCCAAAGCCGTATTACGTGCCCGCCGGTTTTTTAATAAGTTTTAACCGAATCTTAAAAACTTCATTTAGTAGGAATATACTATTCGGGACGATCTGAAAAGCAAATCGTCGTAAATAACTAAAATAAGTCGATGTTAATTAGTAATGTACGTTAATTGCCGGACTGAAGAGATGGTAGTTGTCGTCGTAGTTAGGAAACGGGGCCTGCGTATATACTACGCGGGCGAGTTTAATGGCGTTATCGCACGTTGTTGTAAAAAGGTTGATTCTTCCTTTATACCTTTGCTTAAGTGCATAACTAATAAAGTATAAGACTATATCCTTGCTGGCGATGGTAACGTCGTTAACAGTAATAGCGGTAACGTTATTATAAAGGGGAAAAGCGATGGAGAGAATAATAAGGATGCGATAACGTTGTCTTTTCCCTTTGATAGTAAATAAATACCCTCGGGCTGAGCCGGCGCGCCCGGTTATAGTATAATACGTTATACAGTAATTTTATAGCTTTTTACAGAATAATCGTTTAGTGTGATAAAAGTATAAAAAAATAAAAAAATAAGAAAGTTAATATATTAAAATGAACGCGATATCGTAAAATTAAACGAAGGGTAAAATGAAAAGGAATCTATATGAATAACCGTGTTAAATAAAGGCAAAATCCGCTATTAATACAAATAAGCCGTTTAAATAAAGGTAAAATATAAATTGGGATAAATAGTATAGAACGGACCAATTTAATGGTTAAGTAACTTATTAAGGTTGTAAAACCTTTTTAACGACCTTGATTAATAGTATACTTATCGATATAAGTATTTTTAAGACTCCATTCAGAGTAGTTTTAGTTATCGTATCCGTTAAGTTAGATCTTTCGTTAATTCATCTTATTTACTCTATTTTACGGCGTTTATACAACTTACATAAAGTTATAATATCAATTATTAAACGCTTTTCGTTTATGATACCTAATTTAACCAGGTATTCGTAAAACGGAAAGGAATTAATATATACGAAAAAAGGGATAAAGTGTAAATTAAGGTTGAAAACAATTATCTGAACCGTTATCGTTATAATAATATCCGAATCGAAGCTTTTAACCATGATATAAATTTCGGAAGCTGAGACGCTTTACGTAACCTTCTTATATTTAGTAAGACTTTAATAAATAATTTTCTTTTTCGAAACATAAAGCCGTTTTAGGCCGGTATTCTATTACCGAGGATTAAGACGAAACCGATTTATAATTTTTAATCACTATTGTGAATGAAAGAGCCGTTAATGAAAACAAATAGCTTAATAATACGTTATCCAACAGTAAAAATTATAAATTTTGTTTTAAGTTATATATTTGTTACGAAAAACATTTGTTCAACGCCTTATATATATCGTCCATCGGCTCGATTTAATATTATACGGCGATAAAAAGTTAGATGTTGCTTTTGATTGTATTATAAAGGCAACCTAAACACCGTGTACACGTTAATATTTGTATTCGTCGGCTCGTTTTACGTTATTTAAGGTAACGAGAGTAGCTTTATTTAACTATCCTTTTTATATAAGGTTTAAAGAACCGTTTCGAAAGGTAATCGTAATACTATTACAATCGATTATATTTTTTTTCATTAGGAACGTTTTAGGTTTAGCTCTCAAGCCGGCTTTTAAAAGTTTCCTTTCCTTAAATATAAAAAACAAGAAGTTACATAACTTTAACATATCGTCCGTTTGTATACCCGTTAATGTAAAACCTTCCGAGCGGGTTATTAATACTAATAGGCACGGGTTAAAGGTTAAGATAATTATTTCGAATCGTTTTTTATAGTATTTTTTATAGGTGTTCTATTAGTAAACACCTGTTTTGGCTAAGCTGTAAAACAATTTTATAATACGTTAAATCGTGCCGGGTAGATGGTATTGCCTAAGGTTTTTGGGTATATTTACGTAAATCATTCGTTTTAACCCTTTTAAGGATTGTGTGTAAGTTTGTGTTTTGTCGAAAAATTTAATATATAGTTTATATGAATTTTTAAAGGAGGCCGCGAATATAAGAATAAGGCGATAGTTAATTCGTTGAAATGTGAATAATTAGGTCATAATATCCTTTTCATTTTCGTCGTTATAGCCTTTTACAACCAGACGAGTCTTTTTATAAGGCTTTTCGGTTTTATCTTTAATTTAGTAGATAAAGCGGATTGGAAAGATTTTGTGAACGCCGTAAACGACTAGGTTAAAGCGTTTAAAGTGAAACACCCCTTATTTGATAAGGGCTGAGATTTCCGTTCGGGTAAATTATGCGAATAGGATACTCAGAGTAGTAATAATGCCCTCGTGGTAAAGCTTTAGGCCAGGCTCGTGGTTTGACATTTCTTTTTACGTAATAAAGGAGTTTATAGCAAAGTTTTTAGGACGTTTTTTGGTTTTAAAGCTAAGGGGGCGTTTTCAGCGTCGAGGTTTTGGCAGGTTTGGTATAAATAGGTCGATTTAGTTCAGCATGGTCGGGTTGGATTCGCTTTTTAGAGGTAAGACTAAAGTTAAAGTCGGTTTTAATTCGTCGTTTTAGGTAATATTTCATAGGCGGTTTTACTCATTTTACGCGTTCGGGCCGTCATTTCCCGCCTTTCTTTTGTATTTTCATACTATTAACTAACGAAACGAATCTATTTCGTTTAATAAGTTAACAAATATATTATAACCTTTAAATCCGTTGATTTTCTAAGGGCTAATTTATCTATCCTTCGTTTTCCAAACTAAACCTTTAAATTATCATAATAGGTCTAATACGTCAGTCTTATGTAGGTTATTCCTTATAGTTAACGACATAGATACATTATTCTTTTCTTGTAATAAACGTAGGACCGTTATAGCTTTTACTATGGTATTAGCCCTTTACACTATGGATAATAATAGGGTAAAGTTTATGTGGATTTTCGGGTAGGTACTAAAAATAAGGAACGTAAGGATAAGTCTATTCAGATTAAAAGTATTATTAACGGCGATAACCATTATCTAAAGGATAGATTCCTTGAAATTAATACTCTTTAAATTTTGTGATAACATTATATACGCTTTTTTTAGTAATTTATAATATCGTTTATACTTTTTAATACCCTATAAGATTTTTATTTGGATTTATTTATATTCGTTATCTGTTATCCGAGTTTTCGTACGTTATTTAGTAGAATGAAAAGTTGTATCGACATCATACATAATTCAGTTTAAAGCCCGAGGTAAACATTTAATTAGTAGTTAACTAAAACATTCCAATAATTTAAAGTAAAAGCGTTTCATATAAATTTAATGGCCTAAAATCAGGTAGCCATATCGATGATATGGAAGACTGGTTTACTGTTGAGATATGTAAAATTAATAATTACTTTGTAGTTAAAGTCCATATCGTTTTCAAATCAGAATTTAAACCGTTATAGGGCCTATAAGTAAAATTAACATTTATAACAGAACTTTTTGATAACTTCGAATACGTTTTCCCCTATATCTATATAGCCTACGGCGTAAAACAGGCGTAAAAGGCGTTTAATAGTTAAGTGTCCTAATCGTTGGTATAAAGCTTGTAATTTTGGCTAATTTAAGTAAATAGCTTTAATTATACGTGTTTTTGGGGAAAACCATAAATAGTTGAATTTAAGCTTAAGTGATACGAATGCGTTATTTAAAATGAGGATAAGCTAATTGATCGTATTTCGAATCTTAATTCCGAATTTATTTATATTAGTTTATAAAAGTAGAAATAAAGTTTTAATATTCATTACATAAAATTTAATCGGTTCAAAATGCGTATTTATAACAACAGTTTCGAGCGACGTTGCCTTATCTTTACTAAATAAAACCTTTCGGTATTTCCCTATCCTATTTAACCGAAATTTCGGAAATTTCGTCGTAAATACTTCGAATTATCTTTTTTCGGCCGTCAAAATCTCGGTTACGTTAGTATTAGGTATAATACCATAAAATCTGGTTTCGTATTTATTAAAAGGGGTAAATTAGGAAGTTATATTAACGTTAAACACTTTGTTTACATAATCCAAGCTTATAATATATAAAAAGGAGGTATTTTACAAGTCGGTAAAAATACGTTAAACGTTTTTATTATCGTAGGCTAATAAATAGGCATCGTTTCATTTAAGGTTATCTTTTTTGGATATATATTCGTCAAGATATACGTCGAGTTTGTTATTTATATCTTCGTATTCGGTTGCGTATATTGTAAAATTGGCTTTTATCGGATTTTCAAAATTATATTCGGTTTAAAATTATCGTCTAACTCGAATTTATTCGTAAACGGGGTGGTTTATAAACTAGTAACCGATTTTTCCGTATATAATATACCTCTTTTACAAACCTATAAGGCGACGTATATTTTTCCGTAAATATTATTCTAGTTTCGGTCCGTTTCTTTTATTTTCGAACGATCGTTCCTATCTTTTACTACTAAGGTTTCCTTTTTGGTACCTATACTTTAGGCGTTCGTTTTACCCTGGGTAAACTTTAAATTTTCGGTTTAAAACATGGTAAATTATTTCGATAAGGTTTACTTTGGTAATTTGGATTTCGCCTCTATTATTATTAGCTACGAATACTAATCCGAGGCTTACTTGTCGGCGTATGAAGGTTTCGAACGATGGTTGAAAGCTTGTATAAAAGGCCTTTAAGCTTTTTTTTTGGTTTAAAAAATATAAAGTCGAAATCGGGGTTTTTACGACAGGCTTTTATCATTACTTCAATAAACAGTTTATCGCCTTTACATTTAGGCTTAAAAGATATTCAATACCTTCAAAACTTCACTAATAAAGCGGTAAAGATTTTCTAGGGGTTTTTATCGGTATTTTCCAGTTAATATTTTACAAATCTCCATGTTATTTTAATTTAATACTTATTATATTACTCGTAATTAATGTAGGTGTTAATATAGAATTTAAGGCGATTATAATACTTTATGAATATATTTACTTATATTAGATAATGTATATACCACTCCTTAGCTTACTTAGATAGTATATTAGGTAAAATATTGTAAAATTATAATGGTTTAATATCTATTTTTTTTATATATATCAAATATAACGCATATTTTGTTATTCAATACGTCTTACAGCTCGCCGTTATAGTTATTATTCTTATTTGATAACCTGGAAAAGTTGGTTCATTTCGTAAAATCGTTTTTATTTGTAGGAAAGCGATATAATAGGAGGTCGCGGTAGAGGTCGTGGTTAAAAGGTATTAGTCTGTATAATACGTATTGGCGTTTTGCGTTGCTTATAATTTACTGGGTTAGGTTATTTTATGTATTCCGGTTAATTGTTGATTTTTGAGGTGGGTTGTTTTTTCTGTTGCGGCCAACTTTATTATAGCTGTTCGGTTTGTTTTTTATATTTCGGCCAACTTCGTTATAATCGGTCGGGTCATTTTTTACGTTTAGGGAGTGGTTTAATATTCGGTTTTAAGCCACGGTATAAATCAATGCAAGGGTGTATTATACTTGTATAGTGAATAAGGATCGTAGGCGTTTTTTTCCCTCGTGGTTTCCGCTTTTGGCCTGGAATATAAGACTATATCGTTTTACGTGTGGTCCCTCTCGTTTTAACAATAGTATTTTTGGTTTTGTAAGGTAATACCCTTTTACGAAGTTTGTAAGGTATAAATCTTCATTTTCCTAATCTGATACATCAGTAAGTTATGTTATTTCGAATAAGGTCTTTATAAAACGCCTATTTCTACCTTTTAGGGTATTAATTCCTATGGTTTTGAGTTGGATTCGTAAGGCTTTAGCAATAGTAGGGTTTATTTTTTGTCATATTTTTAACGTTTAAATTGAGAAATTGTCATAAAATTCGTTTAATACATTAAGTCCTTGGATTTGCTTCTCCTAATAACGGTATATAGAGGTTAAGATATATATATTTACGATATAGGGTATTAGTTACTTAATTGGTAAATCGATGGTGTTGTCCCAAAGGCTCAGGTCAATTTCTTATATTATAGTCTTTTTAATTTTTATATATTTAATCAATATGTTAAAGGAAGCACTAGGCTCCTTTAGTATTATTGGATTTGGGGTTATAGTTTCAATTATCTTAAGGTGTTTAGACGATATACTAAAGTGTGGTAATTTCGTGTTATATTTGGGTATATTTAAAGTTGAGGGTAGTTTAGCGAATATAAAACGAATAAAATAATTAAAACGGTCGTAATAATGCTTATTAGCGTTTACTAATACAAATAAATTTTAAACTATACGTAAATAAAGCGTAACTATAAGCTAATCAAACGTTTCGGATTAGTTTTGTTAGTATTAATAATATTACATTGGTTAAGCGGCTAGGAAAACTTAAAACACTATAGGTACGATATTTAAAAAATATAGGGTAAATGTGGGTAAATTTGAAATAAATAGGTTGTATATGGGAAGATTAAATAAGGTAAGGGAAATATTAAGTTATTGTATATCTGGAGTATAGTGGTTTGTCCGTATTGGCTGGTTGTAGCAAAATTTAGTAAAGGGAGTTAGTTGGTTACTTGGTATATAACTGATCTTGGTAAGGCGGTCGGGTTATTTGTTTATATGTAGAAGATCGTAGCTTTTCTAAAGCAAGTAATTCGTATAAAAAAATCGGATGGGTTCCAACAAAGGGTTTCGAAACTTAGTAGTTTTGACTTACGTAAACTAGTACGTAATAGTATGTTTTCCAAGAAATGCCCGGATACGGTAAAGCGCTAAATAAGGGTTAATGGTGGCATAAAGGGGATTTTAACAAATAAAACGCCAAATAAAAGTTAATAATATTGTGTTAAAGTCTTTCTTTTTTAAGTTACTTAATTCTTACAATCTTTATATATGTAGGCGTGTAATTTTTATAAAAACGAAGTATTGAAGCATAAATAGTTGAGATCGTTATGATATCCCATTATAAGTATTTAACGTATATTTATCTATTTTTCCCTAAATTATTTATAATCGACCGAGTCGACTACTATTTAGTATCAGTAAGGTTTAAATACCTATTTACGTAAAATAAAACACGTAAAAATTAATTCAAAGATAATGAGTATTGTAGTAAAATAAGTGAAGATATAAATTATTAAGAAGAAGTATTTATAGGTGTAAGTTACAAGTGAAGGCTTATAAGTCCTCCACTCAAAGTGTATCACTTTGGAGTATTCCTTTTAAATCGATCCACGTATTACCGTCGGTCTGAAATAACTATTCTAGACCAATCCATGCATAATGCACTTTGCGTCTTGCAAGAGTGTAGCCTGCAGCGTGATACGTTACTGTGTATCCTGCAGGAGTGCACCCTACAATACAGTAAACTTCTACTTAGCCTATGTATACTATCTATGAGGGTATATAGTAATATCTACAATAATATTAAGGTTAAAAGCGATATTTATATTAGCTTACATTAAAAAGGGTAAGCTACAAACCTAATGATTATCGATGAAGCTAATGAGGCAAGAGCAGAAAGACACCTAAAATAAAGGGCTCGTGCAGCTTACATCATTATGCTATGCCAACCGGAAGTATCGTACGACCTTTTTATTACGGCACAGATATAAAACCAGTAAAACAAAAACTTTAACAAGTTAAATAAGAAAATTTAATAGTAAATGGATTACGTAAATAATTAATATAGTTTTTATAAATTTAATAAAAGCGAAGCTAATAATTTTTACCAATGGTTTATTTATCAATAATATTAACCCTCTATAATAAATTGACTTTTTAATAATATTTATTAATAAGAACAGGTTGAAAAGGCAATTTACGATTATCGGAAACCTTATATAGTAGATATTTGTTAAGTATAAACGTATAACTCGAAGTATATTAACTTGAAAAGTTTACAATATAATAACAAGCTTTGATATTGGTATAGTAAATAGCGATATATTGAAGATTATTACTAAACAACTGTATTTACTACCGATACCTATAATAATATATACCAACTCCCAAAGCCTTTACGAATATTTATTAAAACTAGGCACGACCAATAAAAAACACCTAATAATAAATGTAATAACGGTAAAGGAGATATACAAAGCCCGGAAAATCGATAATTTCCGGTAAATTAACGGCAAAGATAAACCTACCGATACCATAACTAAGGCTACGCCTAATAGCACCCTAAAAAGGTTAGTGGACAGCAATAAGCTAACTATACGAATCGAGGGATACGTGGATCGCCCGGCATGTGACGTGAAAAATAGGGTCGCTCCGGCAAACTGGAAGACTGCCAAGGTAACAATGGTGGCGATAGCAATGGTTTAAATTACTGGCAAAAGGTACGCAAATGGTGGCGTACCTGATTTGCATAGGTCTGTTGCGAAAGATCTATACACGGGATTTGAGGAGCGAAGGCCTCAGAAGGGTAGAACAAAGGGGCCACAAGGGGCCGTAATTAAGGTTGTTTTTAGTACAGATTAATTGGAATTGACAGGGGTCTAGCTTATGGATTAAAGAGGGACATCAGAGGTTGCCACCAATTGATGGCAGGCCATGCTAGCGTGCAGGCACAAAAAAAAAAGCCGCTAGTATTGGAATAGCAGTTAAATGCAGTATAGTCTAGTTAACTTTACTTACAGTAAAGTTGATTGTACGTTCTGCAAATTGACTGTAGTTTGTGGGACTGCACTGCAAGTGCAGTGCAGTAGGTACCCACTTCAAAGTGGGGCACAGGCCAAAGCGTTTGGCTATACAAATTAGTATGCAGACCGGCTAGCGGTCTGCTAAACTTAGAACTGACACACATCAATCAACAATATCAACGCAGTACCAGTTACTTCAACCACAGTGATTCGAATCGACTATGTTGCAACGATAAAGGCCTACCAACAGCGTTATTAATTAGGCGATGTACCGATTCTTTTCGAAATTCCTTTAGAGCTTTATTATAAGCCGTAACAAATTTTTAAGTACTTACCTAGGGTAGAGATTTACTCGTTAGGTGTAGGTACAATTTAAAGATTAGAAACGTTGGTATTAATCTGTTAGGGTTTATAGTATCGTTAAAGCCTTTTACTGCTATTTGTAAGCGTGCCTCCAAATTCGTAAAGCTTTTAATTTACAGTATAAGGATATTATACGTTTGAAGAAGTAAGGCTTATACCCTTTTAACTTTCCCAATGCTTTAGTGAGCTTTCATAGGTACCTGTTTGAACGAGATACTTATTATTTTAGCATCTTTTTAAAATTCAACCGCGGTAAAATTTGTACCGGCATTATGAACGACGACGTTAGGTGAACTTAAGTACGTATTAATTCATAATATCCTTAACGTTTTCTATGTATCCTTTACTGAAAAGGATTTCAGAAATTTCGCCCCGTAAAAAAAGGCTGCAGAATTAACGACATGAAAAACAGGTTTGTTATCCAAACAAAACACATTAATAAAGATCTCGTAATTAAAATCCTTATTGTTATTTAATATAAACTTAAATCTCCGGAGGGCTTAGGTATATGTTTAGCAATGGTGGTAAAGTCTTTTAATATCTTTTAGGGTAAAATATTCCACATAGTTATATCCTACACACTTTAGGACTTTATATAACTTAATAACGGCTAAATAATGAAAACGACGATATAGTTAACGTATTTCCAGCTTTTTAAAATGCAATACCATTGTTTCCGGGCTTTAAATATAAAATCATGGATATCCTCACTTAAAGGTAAGTAGAAACCTCAAGCTGTTTTCAACCAGTTCGTCTGCATTAACGTCGACATTAACGCCGAGAGTATTTATATTTTCCAAGTAAAGAAGGAACGGGGTAAATGATTTAAATATGTAAAACGTAATTGTTTCTATAATAGTTTAAATTACCATTGTTCCTAATAACGATAGTTGTTCGCCTAGATTAAAGTTAACTTTGGCTTTACCAGTATCGTAACGATTAATCTTAGTAATTGTAATAATTTCTCTACATAATTCCATATATTATGAATAGCCTTCTATTAAGTACCTTATTACCCTTATATCTGGTATAATATCTTGAAACGTATGGTCCATATAGCGATTATGGAAGTTAAAGGTATATAAAGAGTTAAGAACTTAGTTAGGAAAAAGGTAATGGTTTTTACCATCTAAACGCTACAGGAAAACATAGTCGGCTAATTATTAGGCCATACCAAGTGTAGTATTTTTATGCCATTTAATTTGCTTAGGAGAGTTGAAGACGTTAATTAGCTTATCGCCCTTAACGTTTACGATTTAATTTAAGTAATCCTATTTTAAAGCTGTAAAATATTAGGCGTAATATACTGCTTTCCTATTATTACGTTCAGCGGAAGGGTATCGAGTTGACTAGCAGTTATATTTACTACAGATTCAATATTTTTTTCTACTATTACGACAATAGTACTTACGTTTAATAGGTCCTCTTGAATCTTATTAGTGTTAATATAGCTATTACCTTCAATTTAAGGCTAAGGTTGATAGGTTAAACCTTAGGCATTATGGGCGCCCGTACTTGCAATCAACGTAATAAACCATCGTAAGGTCTTTTTTATTTACGTTAATAAAGTTGCCAGCTTAGAAGTATATACTAAGCGAGTTTGGTATGCGCGTTATTACTATGGTAAGCGAAAAGCGTAATTGGCTAAAGAAGCTTTCGCAGATGGCATATGAGTGTTGTAGGGCATATTCAAACTCTTTAACACCTGTGACTACTGCTTGTACCTGTTCGCAAAGTATGGCTTCGCTAACGTGGGCTTTTACTATTATTTTTTGATATAGAATTAACTTGTTAAATATTTAATTAAGTATATCTCTTGGTTTTTCCTCTTTTTTTTTTCGCGATTATTATATTTTACTATGTTTTAACCCAGTTTGTATAGTATTACGCGAGGTAAATGTCGTATTTGAAGTGACCCTTTATGATATCGTAAATTTCGCAAAACTTAGTTACTTAGGTTAGAAATATTAGGTAATAGTCCTTGGTATAACTTAGAAGTATTTCGAGAAAAAGTGAGTGAAAACTAAAAGGAAGAACCTGTATTTACTTACAAATATTTAAAACAGTGTATTATCTTAGTGTCAAGGAGGTTATAAGGCTTCCTATTATACTTTTTCATATTATTCCAGATCTTGGCAATGTTTATAAGGAGCTTGTAGTTGGTATTAACTATTTTGACAGGTTTTGGAAGAAGATTGTGATAATTGTCCCAGCTGTAAGTGGTGTTTCCTAACAGTTTAAGCTTTGGAACTTCCGAGGTACGGTATTGGGGGTAATTGCTAATCGCTTAACTCGAGGAGTAAAGTCCTGTAATAGGATCTATAGTGGGTTTCCGCGCGTAGGTAAATCTGAAAGGGGAAGGTTTTTAAGGGGCTTAACGATTAAATTGTTAAAAAGCGATGGGTATTGAAGGGTTTTAGGAGGTTTGACGATCCTGTTTAATTAACTGGTGGAAAGCGTTAATATTAATACCTTTGGCCGCGTTGGCGGCCGTTAATTTACGTGCCTTACCACCGTTAAGGGCGTACTTCGCGTTGTTAAGTGAGGGTACTAAACTGCCGAGCAGGTTAACTAGCTCCGTATCACTAACACATAAAAAAGCTTAAATTAGCTAAAGATAAGTTGATAGTCCCCTAGATCGCGTATAAGGGCGTTAAGGTTTCTTTACAGTTTTGCTTTTGGACTGTGGACCTTCAAGGTATTTTTTAAGTTATATTCAATCGAATAGTTCTTATATTCGTCTTGTAGTTCTTTGGGTTGGTAAATAGACCCCTTACTGTTTAAGTTCTATTTTAATCATTATTTTAACCTCTTTTTCAACCGATGTTCACATATTTATAGTTTAGTCGTTAAAGAGATTACGAAAGTTACTAAAGTCGTTGTTAGAGTCGTTGACATTATAGTATTTAACGATGTAATAGCCGACAAAGTTGGTAAGGTGTTTTTAGGTTAAGTCTTTATCGACCTTCCGTTCCCAAAAGTTACAGTTATAGCATTTGGTGTAAATTTTCCCGAGGTTTTTAATTGTTTCTTTGCTAGTAAGGTCGGTAATAGCTTTAAAGTAAGTGTTTATGGTAGATATTTTGTCGTTTTAACTTGTGTAAGGTGAAGGACTTGTTGATTTTGAGCCTAGAGACTTGGTTTTTTGACGTGAAGTTGTATGGGGACTTGACGATTTAATGTGGAGTTGCGTGACGTGGATTTTTCGGCATGACTTGATTTTTTCACTTAAAGTAGTAAACTTGACGATTAAAGTGATGTGGGGAGTAAAAAAAGTAAAGTAGGGTAAAGGTTTGGTGTAGAGAGTAAGTTTGAAGGTTGTTTGTTAGTTGTAAAGGGTGGAGGTTGTTTTTTGTAGTTGTTTGACATAAGGATTTAGTCGTTTTTCTTATAGTAATAGTACCTGTAGTAATACTAACTTAGCCTTTTGCTAACTTGCTGAACTTTAAGACTTTTAACAGTTAATTTTAACGTTTTTAAAAAAGGTCAATGAAGATTTCTTCGCGTTTTTAATCGCGATACCGTCGCTAAATTTGGTCTGCCGTAAAGATTGGCGCAGCCTAAAGATCTTCCTTACGTACTGCTGTAAATACTAACACAGCAGTAAAGGCCTTTCGTAAGAATCTTTCCTTTACCCTAGCGTTAATGTAAAATGTAACAACCGGAAAGTAGCTTCTTCTTTTACTTGGCCAATTTATACTTAACCTAATAAGCACTGATCAGTCTTGGTAGGCCTTAGATATTGAAACGTTGTCGATTCGATTGGTCTTTGAAGTAACAGTAGTATTTCATTGGTCAAGTAGTGAATGTATTGTTCTAGGTTTGGCAGACCACTAGCCGGTCTACACTGTAATTTGTATGGCCAATTGCTTTGCCCGTGCCCTAGAGTGAAGTGCAGCATATTACACTCGACTTACACCCAATGCGGTAAGTCTCTACAAAACAATACACTTAACTTGCAGTACAGTTAACTTTACTATAAGTAAAGTTGACCTACTGCACTGCATGCAATACTATTCTAACAAAGATGATATTATATTATATTTAATATTTTATTTCTTTTAAATAGAATTACTTAAATTAAGTCAACGACTTTAAATGTAATGAATTAATTGAAGGTAACGATAGCTTTAAGCAAATTAAGTGGTATAAAGATATGGCTCCTAATGCGGCTTAGTAATTAGTCGACTATGCCTTCCTATACCGTTTAGGTGGTGAAGATCCTTATATTTGCCTTAATTAAGCCCTTGATCCCTTATATACCTTTAACATTCGCGATAGTTACATGGATTACACTTTTTAAGGTATTATGCCATATATAGAAGTAATAAGGTACTTAATAGGAGGCTATTCGCAATTCGTGATATTGCGGAGGGAAAGCACTACGGCTATTAAAATTAATCGTTACGATATTAATAAGGCTAAAGTTGACTTTAAACCAGGCTAATAACTATCTTTCCTAGGAATAACGGTAGTTTAAATTGTTATTAACTTAATTACTTGTTATATTATTAAATCCCCTACTCATTTCCCTTTATAAAGAAAAGATATAAAGACCTTAAGCGTTAACGTTAACGTCAACTCCGACAAATTAGTTAAAACGACTAAAAGTTTCCTCTCGTCTTTAAGTAGGAGCACTTATAGTTTTATTTCACAGCCTTAAAGTATTGGTGTTTAATTTGACGAATCCAGAGATACGCTAATTATACCAGCGTTTTAACCACACAAACGTTAATAGTTTATACAAGGTCTTAAAGTTCGTAAGGTATAAAGATATAGAACATTTTTCCTGAAAAGTTATCGAAAAGTTTTATTACCATTGTTAAACACATATTTAAGTCCATCAAAAATTGAAGTTTATATTAGAAAATGATAAAGACTTTAATTATAAGGTTTTTTTTAAATGTATTTTACTTGGATAGTAAACTTCTTTTTTACGTTGTTGACTTTGTAACATTTTTTAATGGAGTTAATGTTTTAAAGTCCATTTTAGTAAAGGATACGTGGAAAACGTTAATGATATTATGGATTAATATATACCTAAGCCTACTTAACATTGTTGTCCACGATGCCGACACTAACTTTGCGGTGGCGAAGTTTTAGGAAGATGATAAAATAATGGGTATTTAATGTAAACAGGTGCCTATAAAGTCTTACTAGAGTATTGGGAAGGACGAAAGGGTATACATATTACTTCGTTAAGCTTATAATATCCTTACGCTAGAGATTAAAAGCTTTATAGATCCAGAGGCATGCCTTTGGATAGCGGTAAAGAGCCTGAATGACATTATGGGCCTTGAAGGCCTAGTGTTAACGCTGTTGGTTTTTGGAGCGTATTTACGTTTGACGAGTAAAATTTCGCTATTAGAAAGTACCTAAAAACGAGCGGTAGCCTATGGAAAAATACTAAAGAAATTTCGGAAAGAATTGGTATAACATGAAATTAACGACTCTTTTAACATTAGAAACAGCTTTACAACAATTAATGTATTTTTTTTTACCGTTATGAAGTAAAGTCCTAGTATAGTAGAAGCCGGGTAAATAAAAGCACTTATATTGAAATTTTAATATCATTAACTTAAAAGTAATTGTTTAAATTCTCAATGGTTTTGTGACCTTTCGTATTACTCTGTTTAAGTCTTATATTAGAGTTATTAACCATAAATACTCTCAATCTAAGCAACCAAATTAATACGAACCTCTTTTACCCGTTGTTGATAAGCTGATGGAAAGCTGCCGACGCGAACAACCCTTGAAAGAAAGTAATGTTAAAGAGGATAAATATACACCGGGCCGTATTTACAATACTATTTAGGTAAATGGGAAAAAAGGATAATAAAAACTTGATACTAAAGTTTCGAGTACAAGGTATTATTAGGACTTTCGTCAAACACTTTAATGAAAGCAATAAGGTCGATATTAACTACCTATTAACTTAAAGAGTCCTATAATTTATACCAAAAGTCGACTTCAACCTCCAAGACCCAAATATGACGATTTTTAGGTCAAGGATTATTTATAAAGTAAAAGTTAAAACTACGGGGCGACTGTACAAAAAAATCAGGTTTAATCGCTTAAAGATATAGTAATAAAGGTAAAGATTAGATCCTTAGGTGATTATCAACGATTTGAAAGATTAATTAACATTTAGTGGTCGCTTTAGTAAGAAGTTCATTAATTAAAACTTAAGTTAAGTTTACGTTTAATATCCGAAATATAATGAAAGCTTATACGTAATTAATAACAAATTTACAACGGATTATATTACTAGAGTTGTCATAAGAATTATGTGTTATCTAGCTTTTAGGGACTGTAATACGATAAATCAAAGTATTATATGGACTGGTTAATACATACGTTCATTGGTTTTTCATATACTACTCATATTTTAAATTACGATTAGATATAAAATCTTTAACATACGACCCGTGTTTATTAGTAACGTAAAAGTAAACCTTTGGCTTAGTAGGTATATAAATTAACGATATATTCTTCGTTAAAACAGCTGGCTTTATAATATTGGAATGACAGACGATTAAGGACTTCAAGTTTTGAAATTACAAGCCAGTTACAATGTTAGTGGAGGGAAGCTAATTCAACTTTAATAAATCGTTAATCCGTATATTTGGTATTGATACCAGCTTTGACTTTTGTTAAAAGAGCTAGGATACAGATTTAGTTTTAATTGATAAGATTAACATAGCCAAAGCTTAAGGGTACCTAAAACAACGTACACGTCATGATTATATTACCACCTTATGCCAACCGAATGCCTTATATAATTTATTTATTGAGATACAAATATAAGACCCTGTAAGTAACGACTTTTACCGGTTAAATAAAAGGTTCGAATAACAAATGCGACACCTAAACCAAAGGGTTAATATAGTTTTAATCGAACTATTGGGAGCTAAGCTAATACTTTTTACGAATAGATCTTTTATAAATAACACCGATTTATCTTTACAGATAGACTTTTTAACAAATCTTAATAATAAAGATAAATAGGAATATTAATTTAATATTATTGGTAGCTTCATTTACTTAATCTTTGTCAAATGTGAAAGGATTATACGAAATATATTGGCTTTGAAGGTTGACGGTATAATAGGAAGCTTTATTATAGATATAGTATTATGGAAACCCCTTAATGTTATTACCAGGTAATTGAAAATTTCTTTTGTCCCGGTAGTAATTTATACCAACTCGAAAAGCCTATTCGAATACTTTGTAAAGCTTGGAACTATTAGTAGAAAACACCTCATAATTAATTTAATAGCACTCTATGAAGTTTACAAAGGGAGGGAAATCGAAGAGTTTCGGTAAATCGATGGAAAAGATAATCTTACTAATGCAATAAAGAAGGAATCTCTAAATAAAGAATTTGAAAGGTTTTTAGATAGCAACAGACTAACTATACGTATCGAAGGCTACGTTAATAAGCTACCCGGCAAACCTAAATCATGTAACAGCGGTCAAGAATATGTTAGAGAACTGGAAAACTGCCAGGGGATTAATGATAGCGACTTATTTAATTAACATAGCTAAAATAAAGGCGTATATAGGTTTGTAGCAAAAAAAACTTTTTATAGGAGTCGATAAAGTCGAACCTCGAAGCTGTAGGGTAACTAACGACAATTAAAGTTAATGTAAATACAAATAGGTGCCATTAGATGTAAATGTTAATCGAAATTAACAAGGTTTTGGCTAGTTAACGAGGTTGTGGTTTAACACTTACCGGAACAAAATAGTCAACCACATTAATATACGCGTACAAACTAAAAAGCTGCTAGTGTTAAAATAGTAGTATTTACAATATTATAGGTCAACTTTACTTACAATAAAGTTGACTATAATAAACTGCAAGTCAAGTGTATTATTTTGTGGGTTTACTGTATTAACTGCAAGTCAAGTACAATATGACCCTACTTTACACTAGGGTACGAGCTAAGCAATTGACCATACAAATTACTATGTATACCGGCTAGCGGTCTGCCAAACCTAGAACAAGATATCCACCATCTAACTACGTAATAATACTATTACTTCGACCAATCGAATCGACAACGTTATAAAGTCTAAAGCCCTACCAATACTATATTAATAAAAACTTATTAATACATACAAGTAAAAGTATGGAAAATTTAACCAAATTGGTTCTATATACCGCTCTTTATTAAAACACTAAAATATACGAAATCAGTATCAACCTTTATAGACTCGTACCAACTTCTATTTTTACCTATACCAACTTCTGTTCTTATATATATATATAATGCGGTAAATCATAAAATTTTAAGGTAATGCCCTACAGCCTTACATACACAATGAAATCATTTAACCCTACCAAATACAACCTTATTACTTTATCTTAGTGATTGACTAGTCGAAATCATTAATTAATATCCCTATAGATAAACCTAAATCCAAGTGTTTTACTAAAGTTTTATCCTTTATATATACTAGTAGATAAAGTGTAAATCTAGAAGTTTCCACCTGAATTGATGATTATACCAATTTACCCACTTGACGTACTAAGCAACTAACTTATTGCTTTTGGTCCCAGATGTTTTGGGATACACACTGGTACGAAGGGGTTTAAACAACCAAGACTGGGCAGGGCTCTGATGATACAACTTCTCCTAAACAACAATGTTGCAATACAGGGTACCCCCGCTAGCATTGGGTACGTATGCGTAGGGGTCCTCCTGCACAGCCCTCCATGTAGAGGTCACTAGAAGATTCCGTGGCACGGGCCATATCCTTGTACATACGTAGTACGCATCTCTTCCTTTCGTGCTACAATCAGTCATCCCTCAACATCACTGTCACCCCAGATGCCATGCCGCAGGCAGAAACATACGGCAGGCGTACTCGCGTCGCCAGCCGGGGAATACTGTTAGCAGGCGTGTTAGCAGGCATGTCACCTGTTGGTGGATGAAGTCTGGCTCAGCCCAAACAGATGCGTAGACACTGCACCATGCACCTAGTGTCTCTGTGGCCCAAGGAGCTGAGTCAAGGCTGCCGGCTGAGGTCAGTCCAGTGATTGTCGGGGGCCTCGACGCGGCATCGCGAGCCTCATCTTACGACATGCCTCATCTTGCTGTTGGCTGCAAGTCGTAAGTGCTGACCATATCCATGCAGGTTCCTCGGCATCTCCAGCGCTTTGCCACAGCGCGGCTGCAGGATGTATTATCACGTGGCAACGTCGTCTGAGGCTGGCACCAACTCATTTCGGTGGTGACAGTCACTAGGTGGTGGTGGTTGAGCATGGCCGTCCAGTGGTGGGCGGCAGGCACCCCTCCCTGTCACCGCCGCCAGAGCTCCACGGTCCATCATCACACGCGTCTGCGGGCACGTTGTTGTGATTTGAAGCGGTTTATGCCCTAGCCGTGGTCTCGCTGAGGGTGAGCGTGGTCGTGGTCGTGGTCATGGTCCAAATGGCAGAGATATCGATTGGGAATTTGGGATGTCGTGCAACGCGCTGTTCTGCACTTTGATATCTACGGGGAATTGTTGTGAGCTGACACCTAAGTCGGAGCACGCTGTGGTGAGGTCGGATCGAGTGTCGAATCGACTGTCGTCTGATAGTCATGTGCCGGACACGTACTGGCCACCCTTCGTCCAATGCCGGAGGCTTCGGATGTTGGACAGCATCGAGTGATGACCAGCTCGACCCGTGCAGTGCGAAACAAACCCGCCCCCCTGCCTCCCCTCCCCCCCTTCCGATTCTCCCAAGACCGTCTTTGTGCACCATGGCCACAGCTGCAAGCGATCAGGGGGGGGGGGGGGGGGAAGSGGCGGGCGCAGCGCGGCCACCCGAGCAGCCGTACTCCTGAGCGGTGGCCTCATCTCCCAGTACGACACAGCCCAGGATGAGGAGGTTCTCGCGCCCGGCGTCGGCCGATCGCGTTGCTGGCCTATGCCTCCGGAAGCCGCAGCGCTCTTCGTGTGGGCGGCTATGGTTTTTTCGCATCAGGCGGCCCAGCAGTGCGATGTGGGGGACGGAAGCCCATGTGGCCCGCGGGCTGGGCAGCGGGGAAGACGGACGGGCGCGGATCTTCCCCCCCCCCCCGGCCCCCTCTCTTCATCTCAACCGTGGCGCGCATCGGGCCCCCCCCAGATGAACAAGCCAGATCATCATTGCAGGTGCCATGTGTGCGACGGCACTGTTGTCTCCCCTAACATAGTAAGAATCCACAGAAGCCGGGTCGGTGAGTTTCACGGGTGGTTCCGGACTGTGCGCACGCGGTGTGACTACCAGGCCAGGCGGATGACTGCTTGACTGTTTCTGGCTAATGCACCTCGAGGGCCGGCCTCTCACGTGCAACGCTAAAAAGCTTGAGAATATTCTTCGCTTTGCTGCGTCTACTACGTACTACCTACTACGTACTACCTACATGGCTTTCCGGCCGGCGAGCAGCCTGTCGAGAGTGCTACACACCAATACTGACACATAGCTTTTGGTATAACAAGGGATAATAAAGGCTTGTGCATCCTGATCAGCACAATTGACACTTGAGTCAGGCGCCGATGACATCACTACACTGATGTGTGTATTCCAAGCGGCCAAGGGTAAATAGCTTACTTGTATTTTAATACAGACCTACGTAGTAGAAGGTCTTTACAGCTACGTATATTCAAGATATCGGTAGGACTGCGAAGCTAACCAGGCATACGGCGATACCTGTGTTGAGACTCAATAGTACATAGGCGGTTGTAAGCCTACTCAGCAAGGATACTAGTACACATACATAGTAGTAGACCTTTGCTAACGGGGTTGCTTGCACATCCCGGCGTTGTCAGCAAGATCGCGCTCGCCCATTGGTACGCGCATAGATCGCTACTGTCATAGTATGCATATCACTCGAGAGCTTATTTAGGTAGCTGGCATGGTTGCCGCATTGGCGGCTTGACGCCTGATCGGCAACGCAGTCCTTGATGCCGTACATAGCATAAATTTGTGGGCACCAAAAGCTCTGTGGTCTTTTATGTCTGTTGTGTGAAATTGTAAACTTGTGTACTTCAAGTGGAGTAAATATTACCGGGGACCTGTAGCGATAAAAAGTACTGTGGTTGGCTAATGGGTCCCGAAATAGTCCATATATAAGTATAAACTTCACAATTGATACTAGAGTGGTTATACTATGTACTATGTATGGTGGTAGGGGTAAAAAAATCGTCCATGTCATGTGCCTATGGTCCGTGCATCCACCTTAACAGGGATGCATTCCATCCCTGTCGATACCTGACAAGGTTTTCTTTTTAATCAGTACGGTACCGTAGTAGAAAGAGTACACAAACAACTTATAAATTCGAGGTTAAGGATATTAGGATTTTGAGATGGATGTATTCGAAAACTCAACTTGTGTTACCCCCGACGAGCGGCAAAATTTATAATGGATAAGTTACAAGTTTACGGCTGAAGATCAATTGGTTTTCAATTTGTGACCGTTACTACTCGATAGGCAGATAAGGCTGGATTTATGTGCTTAATTAGCGGCCAAAATCTTGGCTGTTGGAGGAGTAGAAAGATATATCATTGGCAGGGGTAGTAACGGAGGTCTTGAACAGTATCCAAAGGCTGGGTGTAGATAAAATCTGTGCTTGTTTGCACAATGCTGCTTGAAGGAGTATAGTCGGCCTATCAGGGGAGTTGGGCGATGGCCAGAGACTTTGCTTGCACGTTGAAGACGCTTTTGCCGATCGTGCCCTTAGATGTGGAAGACGGGTGGGAAAATACCTCGCTGGTCCTGCCGGCGCACAAAAAAGGACACAAAATGACACCACGGTCGCATGAGTGTCGCATGAATGTCGCACGTTCCCGCGATTGGTGATGCCCTCGCTTGGCTCTCTACCTATGCTCAGGCTGCTTGGTGGGACTGACACAGCTATTCTGCCACCCAGGCATCAATCATCAGGCCATGGACCACGATGGATGACAGGTCTATGGAAGTGGCAAGTTGGAATGAGTTGCGCGTCAGAGGCGGGGGGAGAAAGCGTTGGGAAGGAGGTGGGAAGGAGGTGGGAAGGAGGTGGGACGCTCCTCGCGACAATTCAGTGGCGACACCGGCGAGAATGGGCCATGGCTCCTGCCCAGTTTGAAACTTGCCCTCCTTCCATTGATCGAAAGATGTGCTGCGTGTCTCCTGCGTGTCCCACACCGGTTCGCTTCTTTCCACCTCGTCATTTTGTCATTTGGAAGCCCGAGATCGACACAGCATCCTCCTCCTCGTCCTCGTCCTCCTCCAATAACCCAGAACACGTGCGTCTTCTCGTGCCTGGTCACGAGAAGCACCATCTACCCCTCGCCGTCCACTCCTCTCCATCCTCTCCACCCTCTATACTCCATTGGCCGTCTCGAAGGATCAGCACAGAGCCTGTCGTCCTTATTTCACCCCGCCGGAACCCAGGACGTTGCCACTCTTTCACTCTTTCACTCTTGTCGTGTCTCCCCATTTTAAAACCTCATCCCTCCGATTTGAGCCTGGGCTGGCCTTGCTCCTCAAATCTTCTCTCTCTGCACGTGGACCGCCGGCCTGTGGCTGCAGTCAATCCAGTTTGAAGATTGACACGCATATTCAGCCTTTCTAAGCCTCTCCCAGCCTTCTGTCTCGGCTCGTCCGTGCAAGCCGTCATTACGATGCCTCCTCGCGCCCCTTGGTCGCGTCAGGCCGACCCCACCATCGATGGTCCTGTCCGGACCAAGTTCGGCCAACGGCTCTCCTTCTCTCTCAAGGCTAACCTCGCTGCCTTCATCAGCGAATTCGTGGGCACCTTTTTGTTCCTCTTCGTGAGCCTTTCCCACACTTGCATCCCGCGCCTCCCCCTGCCTGCCGTCTTGGTGCTAATCCTTCCATCTTTCCGCAGTTTGCCCTGTCCGGCACTCATGTTGTGAACGACGCTTCGAGTGCCGACTCCACCTTGGATGTGGGCATGGATGCTGCTCAGCTTCTGTACATCTCCTTCGCCTTTGGGATCTCCTTGATGGTCAATGTCTGGTGAGCCTCCATCACCACGCCTCGTCTCGTCCATGGCCAAGACTGACTCATACTGTACCCCATCCCAGGGCCTTCTTCCGCATCGGAGGTGGCATGTTCAACCCCGCCGTCGCCATCGCCATGTTCGCTGCTGGTGCCATCAATTTCGTCCGCCTTCTTCTCGTCTTCGTCGCCCAGATATTCGGCTGCCTCGCCGCAGCCGGCCTGGCCGACGCCCTCTTGCCAGGCCGTGGGTTCTACGTTACAACCACTCTCAGCGGTGGCATCAGCGTCGCCCAAGCTTTCTGGCTCGAATTCTTCCTTACAGCCTTTCTGGTCTTTGTCATCTTCATGCTTGTCGTTGAGAAGCACCGCTCGACTTCGGTTGGTTGCATTGGTATCGGACTGGCCTTGTTCCTCGCCCAGATGGCGTAGGTCCCTGCCCAATCTTGCTTTTCCCCTTTCGCAAGCTATTTGCTGACCATTTGTCGTGCAGTGGAGTTTTCTTCACTGGAGGCAGTTTAAACCCGGCCCGATCTTTCGGAGTATGTTGCCTTTTCTTTTCCCTGCCTCCTTCGCCATGAGTTGCAGCCAATTGGGACCCCTCTGAGAATCAAATACTGACATTGGGAACCAGCCCGCGGTCGTCACAAGGCAATTCCCTCGCTACCACTGGATCTACTGGGTTGCTCCCATTCTCGGTGCTCTTCTTGCCACTGCTTTCTACAAACTGGTCAAGGCTCTGGAATTCGATCTCGTTAACCCCGATATCGACCTTCCGCCTCCACGTCGTGTAGTCGCGAAACCGAAGTCAAGCACCGAAGGTGCCGGAAACGGCTTGGCCCATGACCATGGCACTCTGGCTTGAAACATGATGCCGCAAGTCTCCGAGGGGCCGCAAGTCGGGCAACCTAGGACGTATGGTGTATCCTAGTGTTTCGTCACTGTTATTGTGTCACTATTATTGTGTCACTGTTGTTGTGTTTTACAGTCTAGGAACTCCTTTTTTGGTGCTGAAATTTTTGGTACGGACGGCTTTTCGATGGGCGGTGCTTTATGAAATTGGAACGGAATACAATGTTATGAAGTGGCACTGTGGCACTTGGGATGAAGCAGCTTCTCAGCATGTCTTACCGCGGCTGCTTTTCATTTGAATATATCCAAGCCTACTTCTCGATTCCATCACTAACGAAGATCAATGCCACGCTTTAACACAGGCCAACATGTTCACATTTGCCATCTGTAGACTGCAGCGCGTTGTGTGGCAGTGTCCACGCCCACACTGATCGACTTGATCTCGTCAAATTCCTTGGTTGCTACACAACCATGAACACCGCCTCTACCATGGTTCCTGGGTCAAGGAGCAAGGCCACGCCACGCCAGGCCACTCCATGAGTTTTTGTGGGGCGCGGCTGCCACGTCCCACTCATAATACACCTTTATGGCGTGGCGTAACATTATCAGCGATGAAGAAAAGTCCCTATGCCGTGGCCATAGCTGATGAATGATCAAATAAAAATCATGACGTGGTTATGGCATTACTGGTTACGAAGAAAAAAAATCCATGGCGTGGCATGAATTTCATGGCAGTAAAAATTACGAATTAAGCTGTAATCCACACGAAATGTACGAGCCAATATGTCGTCCGTGTTGACCACAATACCCATAGCATTGTTGCTGTTGCACCATTCTTGTGGCATGACACGTGTCACGGGGTCTGACTAAGTATGCACAGGCACACTATATACACTAGCGCTGCCGTCTCCATAGTCTCGTGTTCCCTTCCTTCGTAATGCAATACGCTTTTGTCATAACCCCATGTTAGGTTCATATTGATTTGTATTACCCTTTTAGAGCGATGAGGACTTGGTATGTCGCTGACGAATCATCTTACCATCTGGGTAAACTCGTTATCGTTTGGGTTTGCTTCCCTTTGAATGTTTCCATGTAATTTAATTGACCGTTGATGATGAGCCGTTTGTCACTGTCATTGGTAATAGATTGTTACAGTTGTCGATAGGACTTCAGTAGTTGCCACAATGTTGGTTTGATTACTGTTTGGTTGAAATGATAAGGGGTAGCAGTGAGTAGGAAGTAGATAATAGATTGAGTCTTAGGTGGTAAGAATTGTTAGCCAGTTGCTATTTATTTATATGTATGACAGCGTTGGGGCTTTATCTGCTGTATTACTGGACGCTTTATTTGTAACTTGTTGTGAGTTATGACAGATTGCATTGCGTTGGTTAATGTAATTGATAATACAGTTAATTATATTGTATGCAATGGATAGTACAGTTAGTTCAGTCAATAGTGTTACAATATTGGCGACTTTTTGTTTCTACGGGAATGCTAGCGCAGATAGAAAAGAAATAAATAAAAGACGTATAATATTGGCGGTTATTTTGTTTTTGTCGATGTGTGTTAGTTCCGGCGTCAGTGGGAAATTAAAAGGAAAGAAAGAAAGAAATGTCGACAAATAAGTTTAATCGTTGAGTTTTCAATACCCTGAAGTTGAAGTTGTGTATATCCAATTGAAGTGGGACGTCAAGACCAGCTGCGTATTTAAAAAATCAGACTGTTGTAAACTTGGAATATATTGCAGGTAGAATCGGAGTTGTCTGAAATATGGTTTTGTATTACCAGTCAAATTTACCTGTAATAGTGAACGCACCTATGAAATTCTGTGTATTTAGGTATATCGGTTGCAAATTTACATATAACTGTCAAATTTGTTTTTTGAAATCATATTGTTAGGTTTGCCTTTGAAATATACAGTGACAATTGAAGGCTTCTTTATGTCAAGATGACAACCTAATATATGTAATGATCACACTAAATACCCGTGAGTATATAGAAGGTGTTAGAGGGTTTATGTTATCAAGAAGGTAGCAGAGGTGCTGAGTGAACAATATCGCAACCGTGCAAGTAATGATCAAAAGCCGTGAGGCTATTCAGAATATACTGAGACTGAATACTTAGATTGACAACTGAAGAGTAATGAAGGAAATGCTATCTATGTGGTGATGACCGTGTCCTTTTATATCCATGCCTTCATACCGTCTTCAGTACTGGATAGCTTGGATAGCAAGATATCCAATATATCCTATGCGTCCGTGCGTTAACCCTAACCCTGGGTTGCTGACATAAGAGATGTTCCCCACTTGATGTGTTGGACATCAGGCTCTTAATGGCGCAGCCGACCGCTGGCCTGTTTCATGACCTGCAGTTGATCCTTGGGTCATAACACTTAACTTGCTATTGATATGCTCTGAAACCTCGATTAGCTATTTCGTCGCCTTTAATTATGCTACTTACCCGCTCATTAACAGCGACATCCATATTTAATTTTAATTCACTCACTTACCCGAAAACCATGATCCTCGTTTTAAGGTTATATGGCTTTTAAGCCACCAGAACGAATAGGAGTAATAAATATTAAGTCTATCCTATTACGCGTCAATTTTCTTTTACGGTACTTGACGAATTTTTATTACCTTTTTAGTGAAGACGATCTATGTTTACATGTTATTTAACCGTTAGTTAATATTAAAAAAGAGGCTTATAAACGAATTATTTACTTCGGTTTTAAATATTGAATGATAAATGAACGTTAAGCAATTACTTTACGGCTTTGTTTATATTGAGATTTAACTTTAAAGGAGTGCATATATGATTAAAGTTACGACACGTTGCGCTAATAAAATTAAAACGGTAAAGAATACTAGTATTAAGCCGGTTGTTAATAATTTACTAACGATTACACACATTTTACTTCCCTTCAGTCGTCTAACAAAAGTTTCTAAAATCGTACATTATCCTATTGATATATTCGAAACATGTTTTTTGGAGGTTTTATTAAAGTATATATAGATAGCACGAAATGAAATTAATTACAAGCTCGTTAATAAGAAACCAATAGCTTTAAAACAGGTGTACTTACGTTTTTAAGTACCTCATTAACCGCAATAACCAATTAGGTATATATTTTTAAAACTGTTAACGAAAATAACGAAAAGAATTCGATAATATGAAACATAACATAAAGGCTCTGCTCATCAATATAATAAGGCAATATTTGTATAAAATGGTAATTATAAAAGAGAAATTTTACATTTCAAGAATAAGAGGCCTACAAAACTACTTAGAAGAAGGGCAACAACGAAGTTTTTTACACGGTACCCAGTCGTTTGATAACCTAAAACCTTTTACACGATATTATGGCGTTTTGAATCGCTTCGAAACGGTTATTTCGCACCTGTTATACCTCTCAATTCACTAACACCTTTTACTACCTTTAATACCATAACATAGGGGGAGGGGGTGTAAGTTAGAAAGTAATGTCACAGACTGATACCTGAGCTAATGGTCAACAGTGATCTAGCTCTAATGGTTGCCATCCACACTCCTACGGTGCTTTAGAGCCGCTTGAAAGTCGTACGGAAGTATTCTATCACCCGTCATATAACTTGATTACTCCTCTTTCTACAACTCCGTAACAGCTCCCTAACAGAGGTCTCTCTATTCTTCTCCATCAAGGATTATATACAAAATCCAACCGCCTTGGGTGACAGCTCCGGACTCCGTCCCTTTACAGGTATTAAGGAAAGAATATAAAACGATAAAGACTAATAAATTCAAGTAAAGTAACAACAAAAATAGCTCTGTGAACGTTATAACTAAAGTTATACTCAATAACATCTTGAAAAGGTTGATGAATAATAATAAGTTAACCGTATAGATTGAGAGACATATAGAATGGCTAAAACGTAATGTAATAGGATAATAATAACCTCAATATTTGTAATACCGCCAGAACGTTAAATATGAAACATATATCAAAATCTATTAGTGAGAGGTATAGGATTACTAACGTATAAGTTTATAACAAAAAGCCTGTATATGAAAATAGTAGAAGTTAATTCCGGGAACTGTGGGGCAAAAGAATATAATTATAGTAAGATTTGGATGCGAAATAGGTTGTGATTAACAGGGGTAGTGCCTACAGGAATAATATAGAGTTTAGGGATTACATTTGATTGGTAATCAGCTATACTAGCACGTAAACGCAAAACAAAACGTTGCTAGTATTAAAACACTAGTTTATTGCAGTATAGTTAAATCAACTATATTAATTACAAATTAACTATACTAAATATAATTAAATAATATTAATTACAAGTTAATTATAGTAAGATTCTCAATTTAATGTGAGGTACAGGTTATTTTTTTCATATTTTCACATTTTTTATTTGTTATTTCTTCAATTTTTTTTTGCGATTTGCTATCGCCGGACAATTCTCACTATATAGCTAGTATAGTGTGACCCTCGCTAATGTAAAATACATATATATACTAGCGGGAAGGCTCGCAACTCAAGTATTTTTACCCACAACAACTACTATATTAGAAAATTCCTGTTGCTTTCAAACTGTACCATACAATCCGTTGAATAAACTGATAAAAGTAGTGTCCCTAACTAAATAAATATATAAGTCGAAAAACCTAATCCTATACACCTGTAGCCAGTTTTCGGGTAATGTATTTGGTCTTTATTACATGGTACAAACGTACAAAAGCTATAAATATAGACTATATTTGTATAAATTTGTCCACGTACCACATGAAAAAAGGGGAAATACTACTAGTTGTTTCGGAAAAGAATTCTAACCAAATATATTTGTAAAGAATAATCCAACACCTTAACCTTTTTTTGAAGAATGAAAAACATTAAGATAAAAAAGAACACTTTCAGAAATAGAACCTTAAATTAGTCTTTTAATCAAAGCCTTAAGGTGAAACTGTAGATTAGAGACCCGTTACATTATACGGGTATAAAGGCTATATATAGCCTTAATCAGGTCGCATTATACAGCTATCTTAGTCCCCGCTCGATGCCTACTCGTATCGAGGATCTGACGGCAGTCTTAAAGAAGTCAAGAACCTATAAAACATATATCTTAGTTAAAAGCCCGCAGTAGCGAGGGAAATGTATTTTACAACTCAGTAAAGAATATGTAAAGTTACAACCTGAATTACCTTTTTACCATAGATTATAAGCCTAGGAAGTGTAAAAGAATAGTAAAAGGGTACAATACTAAGCGGTTGGTGTGCCGGTGAAAGTTTTCTGTAGATAGCGAAAGGCATTCAAAGTATAGTTGAAGGCTCCATTAAGCAGATAGGATACCGGTATAGGTAGCAACAGCTTAAAAATAAATAGATAAATAAATAAATGGAGCCATTAAGTGCGAGCATTTATAATAAAAGTCTTTTCTAAACCTTAAAGCGTAAGAGGAATCAAATTTGTAGTGTGTAAGCTTGAAGTCTAAAGGGCTATATTGGTACAAGTAGCGAGGGACGAAATCGCTGGTTGTGAGGACTGTTTTCTAGATACACTGCTGCGTGGGCGGTGCGCCGGGCCGAAGACAATATTCATGGCCAAAAAGGGGTTACCGGAAAAGATTCAAGTGGTGATAAAGCCGATTAGTGATGTTATAGTGGAATAGAATGCATGTGAAGTGATGGTGTTGAAAGCGGCTAGACCTGAAAATTTTTCTCGTAAGTAGGCACTGTTAGGGTTTACAGTGTAGGCCCTCTACCCTCCTAAAAAGGGTGGTCCGTGCACCCATGCCAAGAAAATTGATGTAAGGTCGAATATGTAGTCCAATTAGTTGCCTATATAGATTAGTATATAGATTAGCTAGTAGTCTGTCAATATTAGAAGTAACCATATTATCACATTCAATGCAATACCAGTTACTTCAACCATGGATCCGAATCGACTATGTTGCAACAATAAATGCTTACCAATAGTTACCAATATAACGATTATTATATATAGAATATATTTGATATTATAAACTATAATAATATATCATTATATTAACTACGCCAATACTACTGATACAATTTTTTTATTCGTCATCTATTGGTAGGTCTTCATTTTTGCAACGTAGTCGATTCAAGTCTCTGTGGTCAAAGTTACTGGTGTTGCATTGAAAGTGATGATGTGCTATTTCCAAGTTTAGAAGACTGCTAGCTGGTATGCATGCTAATTTGTATAGCTAAATGCTTTGGCCCGTGCCTCACATTGAAGTGGGCACCAATTGCACTAGACTTGCAGTTAATCCTACAAATAGTAGTCAATTTGAAGTCAGTAAAATCAACTAATTGTAAGTATAGTTGACTTGAATGTATTATAATTAAGACTTATTTTCATACTGGCGGCTTTTTGTTTTGTGTTTGCGCGTTAGCATAGGTTACCACCAATTGGTAATAACCACTGAAATCCCTTTTTCATTCATATACCAAACCCTTATCAATTCCAGTCAATTTTTCCTGGAATTGATACTAATTACGGCTCTTTGCCCCACATTCCGAAGCCCTTCATTCCTTAACTCCCGTGTATAAATCTTTTGCGACAGACTTATACATATTACGTATTCTACCAATTGCGCACCTTTTGCCAGTAGTTTTGCTTACTTCCACCGCTACCATTGCTATCGTTACCATTACCCTGACAGTTTTTGAGTTTTCCAGAGCATCCCTGTTTCTTTACATTACATGTCGGGCAGTTTACGTAGCCCTCTATTCGAAAGGTTAGCGTATTACTATCTATGAATCTTTCTAGAGCATTATTGGGTGTAGCATTAATTATAGAGTTAGCGGGATTATCTTTTCCATTGATTTACTTTAACTTATCGATTTGCCGGGATTTTTATGCCTCTTTTAGAACTATTACATTTATTATTAAATGTTTTTATTATTTGTAACTAGTTTTAATAGGTATTCGTAAAGGTTTTGAGAGTTTGTATATATAATTATAGATATCAGAGGTAATTTTAGATATTTAGTAATTCTCTTTGATGTGGGCTTAATTACTATACCGATGTTGAAACCCGTCATTATACCATAAACCTTTAAAGTTAGTACGTTTCGTATTATATGTTTATAATTGATTGACATCTAGTATATAAGGTTGCTGATGATTATCAATTTCCTATTAGATTTTTTTCCGTTGACAAGTATTATCAGGAATTAAATTTGTGATATGATGTTGGTATTGTTTACAAAAGAGCCGTTTGTTAAGATTGTTAATTTTGTCATTGTTAAGTCTATCAGAATTATATGAATCTTTTTTTTTTTAGAATAATCCATTTGTTATTAAATCATTTTATTTAATTTGTTAAATTCTCATCTTTTAGGTTTTAGGTTTGTATTGTAAACGATATATCATACGATATTTTAAATTGGTGTAGTGTTACAATGTAGGCTATACATGTGTTTTCTTTTAGGTATTTTTGTAATTTTGCTTCTTCGAATTTGTTAATTGTTGTTAAGCTCGTAGCTTTCCCTTTTTGGAGTAGGTTAAGGTACGTTCTATGGATATCGTCACTATTTTAATATTATTGATGTTGATTGAATATTTATTAAAGTTAAATTGTATACCTCTAGTTAACGTTCTAATTGGTTTATATTTCTAAAGGCTTGACTTTTTAATAGCATGTTGTTTTAATGTTGTAAACCTAGTATTTTCGAAGAAAATGATATTGTTAGTTTTTATATTGATGATATCGAAGTCTTTTTTTGTGTGTCATTGATAAATATAGGTTGAATGTGAAAGGTTTTATACTTGTTTCATTTTTGAAGTGCTTTTATTACGTTAATAATTAATGTATACCAGTTTTAGCTAGCCTATATGGAGGTTTAATATAATGTATTACCGTATTAGTCAGAAACTTGTTCTTTATTTTTTCCGTTAATTTTAGTAGTATAATTTTTTGAAATTTCATGACAGATTGCATGTACGTTTACGTTATATTGCGATCATCAAATTTGAGCTCCTCATTTACTCTAGTATTCAAATTGGTATTAATTACAACTATTTAACATTGGCTGATTTTCTGGATTTGAAGCTATTGAGTAAGGATTTAGTTTTCACTTTTATTGCTGTATCTTTGGGCGATTAACCATGATTTTTTGTATGACCGTTCCGTAGTTTTACCTTTGATTTTGTAGATTACGTTCGATTTAAAGATTGTGATGTTTTAGATTTTAAATTTCGTTAGTGGTACCAGTTGAATAACGTTTTATGTAAAAAGGCCATTGATTTCCATTGGGTTCATTTTTGAAAAGGTTTACTTAATGTATTCATAATGCCTTTGGTATGTAATTCAATAGTAAGTTTTCTGTTGGAGTTCTCTTTTCAAGAGACCCACGCTATTGTATATATCGTTCCAAGCTTTTAATCCTTATTACCGTCATTATTTTTAATATTTATTTTTGGTAATCTTCTACGCTATCGAGCTTTTATGGATTTGTTAATAATTGATTCGGAAGGATTGTATTAGCTAAACCGTTCCGTTTGAGAGTTTTTCATTTGAGGAATTTTATTTAACTTGGGTTTTTTTTATACGGTTTGACCTGTATGATATGGAAAGTGATAAGATAGTTAATGATTTTAACTATTATATTTGAGTTGATGAAACTTAAAATCTTATGGGGTCTATTTTATCTTCTTAGCTTTCGTTACATAAGGACTTTACTTTAAAGAAGTGAAGATAGTATATCTGTTATCGATAGTTCGTTTTTAGTATTAAGAGTGTTGTTAATTTAATAGCGTGTCGATTCCTTTATTAAATCTTTTAAAGTTTTATTATATATTATATCTCGTTCTTAAGTTTTTGGTAGTGATGGAGACTCAGTCGTTATGTATACATAGGCTTTAGATACAAGTAAAGTTGGCATAAGACTGTCATAGCTAATAATATCGTTAATATCTTTTATGTTTATTCAAAAACTTGTTTCTTGATTTGTAAAGCTTTTGATTTGTAGGGTAAAAATATTGAAGGTATTTAGTAAATGTATATAAACCATTTTAATTTTTCAATAACTCAATAGTTTATATCAAAAACTTATTTATATTTGATCTACATCTATTTGGTATTAATTTAAAATTCCATTGCATTTGAATCAATATCAATATCATGGATTCGTATATTTCAGGATTATAGGTATGTATCAATTTATAAAGTACGTAATATTTTTTGTTGTTGTTGTAATGGTTTTATGGAATTTGACGTTGTGAAATGCTATGGTAGAGTTAATAACGTAAATTATTAGCTTGCAGTTTCGATAAAACACGTTCACGAAGATTTTGAGGTTCAAGTTTTGGTTTTTTTAACATGAATTTGAAACCTTAGGGGGTTTGGGAGTGCTTTTAGCAGTTATGATAGAGCCGTTTGATTGTCTTTAGCGCTGGCAAATCCATATCCTTATAACCAATTGCCTTAAAGATTTTATATAGCCTATTAGTCTCTGAATGGTTAAATCATCGATACAGTTAATGAATCTCTTAATTCGTTAGGTTTAACATTATTGCTTTTGGTTTTTAAAGGTGGAACCAGATATATCTCTATTTTGGACTAAGTGAAAAATTCTGGCTGCTTTTAACCTTAACCAGTTTATCAATCGGAATATCAACGTTAACGTCGATATTTTTTAAATCTTTAAGGTAAAAGAATAAAGTAGTAGGGGATTTTATGATGTGGAAAACAATAAGTTTAACGATTGTAGTAAGAGTCGTCGATTCCAGTAAAGAGAGTTTTTTTTCCAGAGCCAAAGTTAACTTTAGTTCTATCGGTATTCATGTGATTAAGTTTTATAGTAATATTTATATCTTTTCGTAATACGAAGTATTACGAATAGCCTCTTATTAAGTACCGTATTGTCTTAGTATTTGATATAATACCTTAAAATACTTGTTCCGCATAATAGTTGTGAATAGTAAATAAATATATAAGGTTAAAATCTTTATCGTTATAATAAAGATATAGGTTTTGACCTATTAAGCAGTATAAGAAGGCGTGGTCGGTCAATTATTGCGTTGTTTCCAGATTAGTCCCAATATGTTTATATTAATCGATGGTTTTGGGTTTATTTTATTTATTTTCATGTTCTTTGTTTCTAAAGTTCGTAATGTGTTTAATGTCTCCATAGTCACAATTTATGGGATATTGTATGTGATATATTACATATTTCTATTTGCATTAGACTGTAATAAATTTTATTAACCAATAATTTACTCACTGTAAATCTATTTTTTTTCGTGTTTAATTGAAGTTTATGTTGATGGTTTCAAGATGTTAATGAAAAGGAATATCTTTTTTTTCACTTGATTTGGTGATTACGTCTCCAGGTGTAGGATTTTCATTAATTGTATTATTTAAGTTCACTGTATTTGCGGTCTATATAGTATATGTAAAAGGGGGTTTTATCATTATTATTGAACTTTGAAGTTTAGGAATAAATATTATTCGAGTTGTAAACGAGGATCGTAATTATTTAAAAACCTTTTATAGGTGATGTTAGGTTATTATAGATTGTGTTCGATTTTTTTATAGCCTTTGATAGCTTGACACACTTATTAGCGTAATATTTTTCCGCTAGATTTCACATTTTTTATTGTTTTTTGGTAATGTATTGTCCTATGAAATATTTAGTTCAGGAAGTTTATTTTACTTTGATACTTTTGTTTATAATCGATTATGCTAAACAACTTAATCATATTTCAATTCATATGGTATTAAATGAAGTTAATATTATATTATTTGTAACTTTTAAGATTATTGTATATTTTTCGAAAGGAATAGCAATTTGTTTAGTATTGAAGGTAATAATCCTCGATTTAGCCGGTGACAATACTAGGAAATAGTAGGTGAAAACTCATCAACTTAATCCTTATTTGGCGGTAAATATAAAAAACGAGCGTAACTTAATGTTAAAAAGATTATACAGTTTACTATTATAATTCTCTTTTCCTCTCCAAATCTTGACGAAAATAATTATTTCCGCACAGTTTGTATGCACTATAGGGATATCTCGAGGGGGAAGAATAATGTATTAGTACAAGAATCTTTTGGATCCTTCGATCGGTATTGGGAAAAATGTTGGGAAAGGTGTTTGTATTGGTAAGTAGGATAGTTGTTTTTGGCAGAGGTTAAAGGGAAAAAGTGAGTAGTTGTATTTATAACAAGTTTGCGTATAAAGTCGATTTTGCCTGAATTTTTTTGTTAAAATTAGATATATTAAAAGGTTTAGAGGAAGTGGGTGTAAAGATTTTCGTAGGGGATTTGGTAATAATCCTTTTAGTATTAAGGGTTACATCCAAGTTTTTGTTTAATTTGTTGATGGATTTGTTTGATCTAAGGATTTTCTCTATATGAATTAATTCAATCCTTATAGCCAACGATATTAGCCTAATAAATATATTGTGTAATGGTATTTAAAGAATTTATTTAGGTTTGGATATGGTTTTATGAACATACTCAAGGGCGTTAAAGAATGTTATCATTAGTAATATATTTGCTTTTATCTTTATATTTCTAAGAAGAGTCCGTAGTATATTCGTATAGTATATCAGCCAAGTTGCTGTTCTTTTCAATCTTTAATAGTAGTATTTTTTTTTTACGTTAGTTAGCTTTTAGCTTAATTTTTCGTAGGGTTGGTAACAGTATTAAATTTACTGTGTTTTAAAGTTATCGTAACGAAAATTGAAAGGTATAGGGTGAAAAAAAAGTGTAGGAAGTTAGGTTGTAGGTTATTTGCTATCAAATTTAGTATTTGTAGTTTAAGGTTACAAAATTAAATCGTTTTTACTATTTGAAATTTGTAATAGTAATACCTGTAATAACGATAGCCATAATTAACTTAGTCGTTTGTTAACTTAACGATTTTTAAAACTTTGAGGTGGTTAATCCTAACGTTTTTCTTTAAGACTGTTTTAATGAAAAAAATTTGGTATTTTTAGTAATGACGATACCGTCGCCACTTTTTAAGCCTTTGTGAATAGCAAGTGTATTTGAAAAGTTTTCTTTTTTGCTCACTGCTTACAGTAAGCGTAACAAAAGTGTTTTTTTTGCAAGAATCTTTCCTCTACCTTACATAATTATAAAGCATAACTAGAAAGTAGCTTTTTATTTTACCTAGCTTATTTATGCTTAACCTAATAAGTACTAATTAGTATTGATAGACCTTTATCGTTGTAACATAGTCGATTCGAACCTCTGTGATTGAAGTAATTGGTGTTGCATTGAAAGTGGTGATGTGTTACTTCTAAGTTTGGGAGATCAGTAACCGGTCTGCACGCTAATTTGTATGATCAAATGCTTTAGCATATTGCTCATATTGAAGTGGGTACCTATTGTACTAGACTTAGAGTTAAAACCATAAATTGTAGTCAATTTACAGTAAATACAATCAATTAACTATAAGTATCGTTGACTTGTCTGTACTGCAATTTACTGCTATTCCAACATCATGAACTATTTTGGTACCAATACAAAAGACAGAGGAAATAACCAACTTTTCCAAATCAAGGATACATATAAACCTCATCATATATATTGATAAGTGGCAACCTATTAATTGGCTCACATATTTTGAAAGAATCCATTACTTATCAACTCTTCACTTCTATTACAACATTTTTTATTCAAATAAAAACTCTAATAGACGATAGTAGCTACTAAATGATTACCAACTATTGACGAAATTTAAACGAAATGAAATTGTTTTTTTTTTAGAAAGAATTGAAATAAAACCAAAAATTGCGGGCCGTTATTAAAAGAAAATTAAATATCATAATTTAAAATAGTAAACTTAGTATACATGGAATTTTTTATAAAGGAGGGAAAAGTGAAGATTGATTGGCGTGGCGGAAAGCTTTATATTAGTATGGCAGTGGGCCAATCAGCAAGGGTTAAGCCCATGACAAAAGTTAGGGATGGACATAGGTAATTTGGTGGTGGAAATGTACCCATGTGCAATTCGTTAGTATGTTAGGGCTATGTTTGACTCTGATCACAAAATACGGCGCAGTAGGAACCATGCTTCTCGGCCTCGAATCCGTGCACAGAGTGGATGTGCGGCACGATGGTCTTCCCATCGTAGAGGACTGGGGCCAGCATGTGTGACGGGGCGAGCAAGCGCACGATACCCCGATGCCGCTGAGGAGGATCGCGTCGCGCCGAGCCCGATCATTGCCAGCCTCCAGCAATGCGATAGAAGCCGCTGCCGACAGGTGCTGAGCCTGTTGGTGGATCATCTGGTGGCGACAACGGCGACGACGATGGTACTATCGCCATGAAGCTGTCTGCGATGGTAGATTGGTGGGAGCGAGGTCGACGGCCGCGATGATGCGGAGCTGCGGGTGATCGAGGCACGGATGACATTGACAGGTAGAGGGATGGCGGCGCCGAGGACGGTACTGTACCAGTTACGTGGCGGGGCTCTTGCTCTAATCATCACCTGAGATTTACTGTCCAATGGAAGTGTTGACTATCCCGTTCGGGCTGCTGGCTGTTGACGGCGCCAGTTCAGTCGATGCCAGCGAGAAGCCCCCCCAGAAGAGCTGAAAATAGATGCCCGGGGACTCTTGACTGGTTGTTGTCGGCAGAAGTGGCGAGGTGTGTGGCTTGGAGCTGGTTGACAACAGCAAGCACTCGGCAGACGACGTTGGGCTCTGGATGGCCGCCTTGTTCGCCGTAGAGTGATTTGGAGTAGGAGTCGTTGATGCCCCGGAATTGGGGTTGGAGACGCTGCGTCCGTAAGATGGCAATCTCGGGGGAGAGGTTGAAGTCTAGAAATTGCTGCTTATAGGGCCGGCAAATCTGGTGCTAAGCGAGAGACTGGATAGGGTCATGTTTGAGAACAGAGGAATAGCCAGAGCTTCGGCGGTGCTCATGAGTATATATAAGCTTGTCATCCGAGATAGTACTGCAGAGGATCGAGATGGGGACGACTCCATGTTTCGGACGTTTGCCGCGGCGAGGTCGATGCGCCATGCGCAGCGCGCTGATGGACCAGCTGATGAGACCAGGCTCCAAGTCCCACTGGCTGAGTTGAGCAGGTTCGCAGTGCTTGAATCATCTTGTATGGAACGTGATGCGGGCTGTGGTGACAACGGACTTGAGAAAGTGAATTCGCCTCGCTGAGCTGGGCCTGCGGAACAACATTCACCACAAGCAGCGTCGAGAACCGGGCTCCAGATCGGGTCAGACAAGTCAACAACACAGAAACAGCACCGGTATAGTTCGCAGGCGCGTTAGCCACGAGCATGGTGCCGCTGCTGAGAGCAACCGATACGTCCGCTGAGCTGGATGTGGCGTTGGTGACATATTCCCGGGGTCTACTTAGTCTCTATGGTAAATGCTTGATGCTGTAATCTTGGCTTTACACTACCCATGTTGATGTCGGGCAGCGACGAGGTTGACGAAACTCGAGGGTTGGTACCTGTCGCGCTGCGGGAGTGGTGGTAAGAAGACGTGGCCGGAATGAAGCTTGCTGTACTTGAATGACAAGACGTAGAGGCTGCTACCGAGGGGCCATTGCTCCTTTCCGTAGTGTCTTGGAAGTTCAAGAATGATGTGAATGATGAGCTGGCCTCCATCGAGGCCTACATTGCAAGCCAGATCGCGAGTAGAGAAGGCACCTGTAATGAGGTACACTTGAGCGAACTGGGAGGTGATACTAGAAACGGATGAGACGAAGACGCTTGGGACGAAGTATCAGATGAAAATTCCAGTCATATCGACGTGGGAAGTGCTTTTGACACTCCAGATGTCGAGAAACCACTAGGTGATAGACTGGGGCCAGACCCTAGTATGAGCTGCTCAACAAACATGGAGCCTGTGGCACCACATTCAGCCGGATGGGAAGCGTACAAGAGTAGCTATTGATGCCATGTGCATACGCTATGAGTGTGATGCTGTCGGGTGACTCGTCGAGAGGCACATTTGCAGTCAAGGACTTGAGGACTGGCCCGAGGTTCGCTGAGTGGACGTGCTTGAGGACACCACCGGTGCTCTGGCCCGAGGCAAAAACGCTGCTGCTTATCTGTGGGACATTGTCCAGATAGGCAAACCACCCTGGAATTCATAGCGCGCTGGGTGGATGCGCTTAAGGGCGAAGAGACCGTTGTGACTGCACCCCCAGTGCTTGGGCTTCGTGTAGGAGACGACCACGGCGGCCAGAACAATACCGCGCCCTCGACACTCGGAAGTCGAGACGAACGTTGGCCAGAAGATTCAAAGACTCGAACGGGAAGACAAGGCGGCGTGTGGGAGCGGCGTATGGGAACGATTCCGTAGATGCTTGGTGGATGAAGCTGTGCGCAGTGACAGCCAATTCACGACCGGGTGGGAGATATAGACGATACTATCGTCTGCAACCAGTAAGTACATCACAATGTGTCCGAAAGTATGGAAGGGTGGGCCAAAGGTGTGTATGATACCACCACTGTAGGAACAAGCAGGATACTAATTGTTCTGATTGTGCATACCAAGGTTGATTGGAGGCGGCACACAACACCTCACTCAAGGTGGAAAGCGAGTAGGAAGTAGCCCATTCCAAAGAGCCGAAAGTCGGCCCGTAACATCAGGCGTTGCCTTAGATGCTAACAAGAGAGCCACCCAAGTTCCATGGAAGAGCAGTCGCAGTAAAGCACAACGGTGACGAGAGCAGGAGAGCCTCGGAAGTGCATAGCATTATCCAGACGAAGTCAGGATTTGGTCGACGATACAACTCCACGGAATCGGCCTCAGAATGACGGTTGACTTCAACATGAGACGATGCGGATAATTCAAGGCACCATACTGCGACTCCCTCAAGTCGCTTCAGTGCGGCATGCATGTCTCAAGGCGCATACATGATACGTGGTGCAGGCTTCTTCAGTGCTGCTGTTGCTTAGTCCGGATCAGTAAGCTATCAGGAGGGTTGCTCAAGGCAATCTTCCTCGCCAACACTGCAAGTCGGATTGGTTAGTCCAAGGTCGTTGAGGGATCCAAGGACCTAGTCGAAGATGGCATGTTAGAAGATGCTCCGAGCGGTTGCGGGAGAAGACTTGCCTGGTCCGCTGTCATCCTCTCCGAACTATACTTGACCGTCTTCTTCACGATATCTGCCCAGCCCTTGTCAACACCATCTAATATGTCGTCCCACGGACGAGCGTTGAAGACGGTATAGATTTTAAAAGGTGGCGTCTTGAAAGCCAGGGCCTCGGGCCAAGTAGCCTTAGTGGGTGTGCCGATGGCCTTGAAGATGCTCAAAATGAGGCCCAACTGGTTGCCGTCCTCGTGGACAGGTCTTGACTCGAAGAGCGGCCGTGGCGGACGGCGAGCGCACTCGGCCAACATGCAGCCCACAGCCCACATGTCGACGGCAGTGCCATAGGACTTGTTCCCAAACAAGACCTCGGGTGCACGGTAAGGGCCGGTGCCAATGTCCAGAATCTTGGCATCTACAGGCTCGGTCGTGACGGAAAGCTCGGGATGCCATGCCGTGCCGAAATCAGACAGATAGGCAGGACCTTGTGGGGAGGCGAGCAGAATGGCCTGAGGCTTTACATCGCGGTGGATGATGCCTTTGGCGTGGATGTCGGCGAGAGCTTGGCAGAGGTCTTTGAAAATGGTTCGAATTTGCACCGAGCTGAGGGGGCCTTGGTCCAGTAGACCCGAAAGCGTCAAGGGCATGTACGGAAAGACCAGAGTGAAGCGTTGCTCGTGGTCATGAAAAGTGCCGAGCAGCGAAATGCATGGCTTCTTCAGCTGGGATAGAATTTTTGCCTCGCGCAGGGGGTTGTGGGGGTCAATGTTGCGTGTCTCGGTGATGACCTTCAAAGCTCGGTCATGGTGCCGATAGACTTGGGCAGTGACACCGCTGGCGATATACCGGCAGTTTTCGTAGGGGCCTATCCTCTCGCCAGGCCTCTCGTCGTCCTGGGCCCTGCCACGGCAAAGGTTGAGGAGCGGTGATGACGTTGGTGCTTCTGGTATAGGAGGAGAGATGTCACAGGCGGCATCGTACTGCTGGCGTGACGAAGAGGACTTGTAGGCGTGGTTCTCTATGGCGAAAGCAGTCTTGCCCTCAGCAAGGCGTGAGTCGAGTTCGATGGCTTTCTGGCTGGGGCGCATCAGCTAGAGGTCCAACGGAAATGGCGGTAGACTTGACACACATTTTCTGGATGGTGTCATAGCGCTCGGTGGCCGTGAGCACATCATGCCAAGGCAGGTCGGCCATGGTGTGGAAATCGTGCTGTGCTGGTGGTGAGGTGGTGAAACATGATTATACGACGATGCTCTGCTGGTTTGCTGGTTTGGTGTTGATGCGATGCACGGACCTCCAAACCGTTCCAAGTACTGTGTACTCAAGTACTGTGTACTCAAGTACTGTACTTAAGTACATCCCTTGCCGGCCGGTCGGTAACATCAGCAACGTCGAATCTGAGTCAATTGCTGTGGTTTGACTCGCGTTGGAAAGTGACACATGCATAAGTGTACGCAGCAGTCTTTTGAACATTTCCCATCCTCTGCCAAAGGCGCGTCGAGGGGGCAGAATGGCCGTCCAACCCTAACCCGGCACTAGCCCAGGTGGTCAGGCTCAGGCCTCAGCCCACTGCTTAGAAGTAAGGCCACAGGCCTGGCGCGGCAGTTGCGGCTGCAGGGGTCGCCCACAGGCCTGGCTGCCGCTGGCTGCCGCTGGCTGCCGCAGCCGAGCGCCCGAGCGCCTGTGCAGTCGGAGATGAAGCCTTGTCCTCTTCGCTCTTGCAAAAACATATCATGCCTCAATGCCCCATTTTACTGTGTACCTGCTAGCCAGCCAGCCAGCTTGATGTGCTGGTCACCGACGCGAGCATCAAGACAGAACTGTCCGAAGCTTTTCCGGCCGTCTTCCTCTGACGACAACTCTCCTCTGTACGGATTCGTAGCCGTACATGTTCTACCTTCTTTCGAATCGTACACAGTACAGCTTGTCCAGTCACATTCGCTTCTTTTGCCCTCCGCCTCCGGCCCCGGTCCCGAGTCCGATTCACCTGTGCCCCGTGCCTTGTGCCCCGTGACAACACTGCCAGATGCCAGATGGTTTGCGCGCGCGTCCTGCCCCTTGAGATTCAACGTCGAGCTTACTGCGTTTGCGCCGACCTCCATATCCAACTGCACTCATCATGGACGATCTTCAGAGGTCAGAGTACCCGGCGATACTGGTAAGCCCACCCGGTTGGCTTGGGTCTGCGCTGCGCTGCTACCGCCCGGTCGCATCTCCGGGCACGCCGTGCTCTCGCCCCAGGGCAATGTTTACTAACACGCATTTCCTTCCGCTCTCCTCTAGGCAACCTTGCAGCCCACCCAGGCCTCACAAGTGGTCAATGACCGTCTGAAACGAATCAACAAGGTCAACACTGAAATCGCAGACTGGCTACAGGTATGCACGCCACCTGCCATCCCACCTCGGCCCAGACCGCCCCACGATCCACCACCGGCCGGGACTAATAGCCTACCTCACAGGAGCGACGACGCATTGAAGACCAGTATGTCGCCAGCCTCAAGAAACTTCATTCATTCAAGGTGCCCAATGCCTCCTCCGAACTCGGTGCCTTCCAGCCCTCATGGGACAACATCCTGAGATCCACCGACGCCATTGCTGCAGCCCACCAGCTCTTCGCCCAAAGCGTCGAGAAGGATGTTGAGAAAGCCCTGCGCCAGTTCCAGAACCGTAAAGACGTCCAGAACATGCTCACCATGGCCAACAACCTATCCGCCATGGCCCGCGAGCTGGACGACGCCAAAGAGAAGGTCGAGAAGCTGGCTAAAAAGGGTGGAAAGGCCAGCACCCTCAAGGTCAATACAGCCGCCTCCAGGCTAGAAACTGCTTCTTCCCAATGGGAATCGCAGGCCCCCTTCATCCTCGAAACCCTGCAGGCCCTCGACGAACAGCGCTGCAACCACCTTCGAGACGTGCTTACCCAGCTCGAAACCCACGAGGTCGACCAGTTCGACAGCGCCCGTGCTGGCGCTACCGATGCCTTGGGCACTATTCTGGAGGCCGATACCGCGAGGGAAATCGAGAATTTTGCAAATCGTGTCACAGGCGGAAAGAGGAGGCCAATCGCCGACAGGGCACCCACTCTCACGAGGCAGTCTACCAACAACAACGTCCCCGCGAGGCAGTCGACCTCAGCCAACACCCAAGAACAAGAACTGTCCACCGCCGATGCCAGCTTAGCGCCGCCCAGCTCCTTTGCTCAAATGGACGATAACCGGAGCAATCACTCCTTGCAGGAGGATAAATCTGGTAGGTTGGTTGATTCTGAAGGAGCTTTGATGGCACCCGTATTGACCTTTGGGTAGACTCCAAATTACGAAGCCGTCTGGGAACAGTCTTTGCCCGACGACGACAAAGTTTACACGGCGGTTTTGGACAGCTATCGCCGAGCAAGGACCGAGGCTCCTATCAACGCGCTTCTAGTAGCCGTGGGCGGTTGTCACCCCAAACATCGTCGAGCAACATTGCCGCGTCCACCGGCAAGCTCGACGCTTTGGAAGAGGCTCCCGATATGCCCGGCCTGCCCAACACAGGCTCAGGCGCAGAGACCAACGGGACGAACGGCACAGGCTCTGGCACTGGGACCCACCCGAATTTCCTCAACGGCGCAACTGCCAAAGATATCTTTGACGCCCCTCCTCCTCCGGGCCCACCACCGTCGCATTCGAACAACGAGCATGAGCCGGCTAAGGATCAGGAGGGATTCACCATACCACCTGCGGCCAATGATCCCATCTCCCAGGCACAGAGGGAGGCTGCCGCCACAGAAGGAGCAGACGATCACGACCAACCTTTCAAACTCAACATCCAAAACCGACCGATAGCCGAGGAAGACCCAGACGCAAGCAAAGCCGCCTTGGCTAATGTTGCGAGCTCTCTGAGTACCTTGGCAGTGCCTTCGCGGCGGGCGGGAACGGTGCGTGGCCGGCGAGATGTACGCAACACCATGTATGCGCCCTTGAGCGTACCGAATCCGACCGCAGAACCGTCAGGATCTCTGGGAGTTGCTGAACCCACCCAGAACTTGCCCCCATCTCCGGCACTACCGGGCGCAAACAGCAGCATGAGTTCGAGGCCCTCTGCCACAGTCCACTGGTCTTCAACAAATCCTTTAGCAAGCGAGGCCAGTGTGACCGCGACAAGCGACACCAACTCGATTCGAAGCGCAACGAGCTTGGGCAGTGTGTTGTACGGCAAACATCCCGATTTGACTGGACCGGGTCTTAACTCCAGTATTGTTGAGACGGTTTCCGCATCATATGATGGTGGAGCGCTCAAATCCGTCAAGATCGTTGGGGAGATCGCGTTTGCGTACAATGGGGATGGGACAGTGTGTGAGGGTAAGCCGCAGGATGAAATCACACAACGAGCTCATGCTAACAGAAAGAAAGCCAATGAGCCGATCCGAATCAATGGTTTCCCTAGTCTGGACGCCATTGGTCCCAATCGAATCTTCGTCTCCAGCACACCAGCGCCCGACGAGTTCACGCTTGATATCTCTCATATACCCTCCAAGACACCCACCCCTGGCTTTACCTACCGAATGCATGCCGACGACCCGACGTCGGACTTTACAACACACTGCCCCCTTATTGTCCATCCGGCCTGGAAACCAGTGGGCGACAAGCTTGGGCTGGTGCTGCAATACAAGCTGAATCCTGACTTCCTTCATCATTCTGAAGCAGTGACTTTGAAAGGCGTCCTATTCGTGGCGACCTACGAAGGCGCGAAGGCCAGCGGCGTCCAGACGAAGCCGACGGGCACACATCTCAAAGAGAAGCACCTCGTCTACTGGCATTTGGGCGATCTCACCCTCCAACCTGGCAGCGACTGGCAGAGGATAATATGCCGAATCATCGGTGCCGAGAAGGCCGAGCCCCAACCCGGGAACATTGAGGCGCGGTGGGAGTACATTTCCACCATCTCCGCCGCCGACGACGAGGATGGGAGCCATGCTGGCATCTCAATCAGCAGACGCGGAGAGAGCAAGGGCAAGGAGAAGGCCGTCGACGACAATACTAGCGAAGACACCGACGATGACCCGTTCGCGGACGAAAGCACGACGGTGTCGCCGAAGCCGGTGAACTGGCAGGAGGTACCACTGGTGCGGAAGCTTGTGAGCGGCAAGTATGAGGCCAAATGAGGCACGGAGCGTCCACGGGCGGTAATGGATGGTAGAACTTCAAAAATGGGGCCAGTTTCGCATGGCCTATCAAGGCAAATTTAATTGGTTTCTAGGCAGTTGAGGCCGTTGCATATTGGGTTGGCCGGGTGGGGAGGAGGGGAGGGGGCATAAAAATGACAATTGGCTGTACATTTGCATCCCATGGACGGGTTATGGGCTGGACATACTCTTGTTGGCGATGAAGCTTTGCGGTGGGCCCATGACACTTCACTATACGAAGCAGCACGCCCTTGTTTCGGGCATTGCAAGGAGCGAGCGCACGTGCAAGAGAGAGAGAGAGAAAGAGAACGGACGACCAGCATGCTATTTAATGGAAAATGTCGGTAGGCCTCTATTGTTGCAACGTAGTCGATTCGAATCGTGGTCGAAGTAACTGGTGTATTGCATTGTTACTTCCAAGTTGGGCAGACCGCTAGCCGGTCTCCACACTAATTTGTATGGGCAACTGCTTGGCCCGTGCCCCACCTTGAAATGGGCACTGCACTGCACTTGGCTTGCAGTCAACACAGTCAACTTGACTGTCCTGCAACTGACTGCTAAAAACAGCAGTCAAGATTGTTCCAACAGAAAAGCCACTTTCATTTCCTTCACTTGCGCCACTCACCTCCCAGGCCTGTCTCCAAGGGTCTAACCTACTGACGTGACTAACCCCAGCAGGAGTCACAGGAAACGAACGCACGGCATTTTCCCGACGACAGAGACCAAGGGCCTGCCCCCAAACCATATGTGGACTGGCGAGCCAGCTCAACGCACGAAGGGACCCTCTCGGTCGCTGGCCCGGATTCCAAACCCACACAACCGGCCGGGTTGTATCGGGGGGGGGGGGGGGGGAATGCGATGCAAGAACAAACATTAGGTCAGCCAGCCAGCTGCTGCTCTGTCTCCCTTGCCCACGCCACTGCCTCAACGGCCCAACCAACCACCTCCCTACCTCCCTACCTACCTGCCTGCCTGCCTGCCTACCTACTTGGGTCCTGTGTTCAACAGGAACCCCCCACCCCACCCCCGGAGGCGCCGACACGGCCGCACCCATCGCCGACGCCCCGCGCTGCTTGCTAGTCGGGGTTTTTTTTTTTTTTTTTTCGTTGCGCACACGGCACTGCCGTGGGCGGGGAACCACGAAAAGCAGGCCGCCGATCGATCGAAGCCGGTCGATCACACGTGGGGGAGGGGGGGCGGAGCTTGTGCGTTGCAAGCAAAGGGGGCGGACCGGGTTTCTTGCTTTCTTGGCACCGCGTCGCGTCGCAGCGATGGGCCGGCGAGCAGGGCCGCCCGCCCGCCTTCCCCGCTCCGCTTGCCGTCCCACGGGATACCGTCCGAGGTCGGGGAGGGGGACACAGCGGTGTCAAAGGCTGGAGGAGGCGTCCTGCCTCCCGGGTGGTTGCGTCTGCGGATGGCTCGCCACGCTGGCCCTTGACAGCCCCAGAGCGTTGCCGATGGAGATGGATGAGGTGCACGCACTACACTCTGGAAATGACAGGGCAGAGACCCAAGAGGCTCCCCTCCAGGACTCGCGTTCCCTGAACACCGTGCGGTACGTGTGGACCACAGTGCAAGAATTCCTGTGAGCGAACATGAAGGTGACGGTTGCCTGGTGTGAATCGCTTGATCTGGACTACGGTCCATCAAGGTGGCCGCCCACTTATCATCGTGGCTACGCTGTACCAAAGGCTCGGAGCCCGTCCTGATGCATTCCAATAGCAACGCGTTTTGGTATCTCCCCCACTCAGCCTAGCCTAGCCTAGCCTAGCCAGGAAGCCTTTTCGTCGTGTCTAACGTGTATACCAGCCTCGTAATGCAGTTGCCAGATACATGCGGATACCTGGCTGTCCAGTTGATCCTTCTGACCACATAATGCAGATCGAGGTCCGAAGACTCCCTCCCTGAAGTATCCCTCGTGCGCATGGTGCACCGAGGTTTTTGGTTCCATGTGAACCGTGAAAGTCGTCGGGGAAAGTACCCTGGATGTCTACCTAAGGGCGTTGGTTGGGCTCGCGGCGTGACTGAGAGCTCATTTACTGCAGCTCTCAGGCCGCAGTCTTCAGACACCCCCCGACAGAAAGTCGTTTGTCGCGTGTCCAAGTCGCGTTAAAAGTCGTTCCGCTGCGTCTTCAATCCTTCTTCTCCTTTTCTTGCTTCGCATCGGTCTTGGCCTTCTCCGACAGCCGTGCCACACCCCTTTTCAGCTCCTTGGTGTCCTCCTTGACATCCTTCGCTTCTTGCTTGGTCTCAGCAGCCGCCTTGGCCACACCAGCACGATACTTGTCGATCTTCTCCCGCACATATCCGAAACTCTTCTTCAGGCCACCAGTCAAGATGCCCTTCAAGCTCTGCGTCGTGCTCGGCCAGCCGATGGTGTTCTTGATAATCCTGCGGACATGGCCGCGCAGCTCAACAGGATCATCGTTGGCGATGCGCATCTCGAATCCACCGGACCCCGCCATTGTCCTCGAGCCACGACTGGCGTCCGCGCTCATCATGTCGTCGAAGTCGGCCTGCGGGATCTGGAACTTGCGCTGGTACTGGACGTACAGCTTGCTGCGGAAGGCCTTGGGCAGGCGGCGCACCATGTTGCCGCGGCGCACGGGGTCCATGTCCTGGCGGATCTTGCGATTGAAGCGGCCGCCATGGCCTTTGGCCTCGAATGACACGTTGGGCAGGTCTTCGAGCAGCGGGTTGTACAGGCTGAAGAAGTGGACGAAGTTGTTGCCGACGATGCTGGAGACCTTCTGCGGGTTCTCGGTAGGCAGCGTCATGCGCGGGTCGCCCAAGTACGAGATGCCCGCGATGGTGTTGTACAGCTCCATCTCGGTGAACTCCTCCGGCAGCAGCAAGAGCGCGGTGCGCAGCGCCGACAGCAGGTTCACCTGGTTTGCCAGGCGCACGTTGGGATCGTCGCGCAGGATCTTGACGGGCTTGTGCAGGCGCCCGGCGAGGTAGAGCGTATCCCACTCGGTCAGGTCGCGGCACAGCGTGTGCATGTTCACGACGCCGTACTTGATCAGCGTGCCGTCCACAGCGATATGGGTGTTAAAGTAGACGCCAGTGCCCATGCGGTCCTGGACATAGGACACGGCGGCGGAGCCGAGGCTTGCCAGGGCGCTGTAGTGATCACGGTGCTGCTTCATGTTCAGGGAGTGCCAGTGCTGGGTGTAGGTGACGCCGAAGATGAAGTCAATCATCTTGGGGGCGCCATTCTGGGCCTTTTGAATGGCCAGGGGTGGTTTGGGGTGCACGCGGGCCATCTCCTCGGCGGAAGCCCTGTGGCCGTCCGGCTTGGACTGGGGAAAGACGCCGGAGCCGTAAGCAAAGGCATAGCGGACGGGCGAGCGAAACTGCCAGACAATATGGCTGAGAGCCTGTTTGAACTCGTCATTTATGACCATATGCTGGTTATAACCAAACTCGCGCCCATGGGGCAGATCGGCGAAGTTCTGGTAATGGAGACTAAAATTGCTCTCCCAGTCGTCTATGGACGAGTTGGTGCTCGAGGAGCCCTCGGACTTGTAGACTGTGGGGGAGGACGACCTGCTGGTGGGCTTAGGCGGGTCCTTCGGCTGGTCGAAAACGTTGGAGCTGTCGCGGGGCTTCGTTCGTGTGGACTGCGAAACAGGGTCCCTTGACAACAGTGGTTCCTGTTCTGCATCCCCCGAGAGCTTGGCATCCTCTTCCTCCTTGTATCCGCCAGGCGACTGCACTGCCTCAGTCTTTGTCAAGTCCTTCTCCTTGCCCTCACTCACGGGCGCCGACGGACTTCTCTCTGGCGACGCCCTGGACCGCGCCGGGGGCTCATCTTTGGTGGTGTGGCTGTTGTCACCGCAAAGGCCAGCGGAGGCATGGAAAGATCGGAAGGCGACCGCAGAAGCCCGCAGTCGATGACATGGGTGGGCGATGCATGGGGGCACCAGCACCGGGCGCACGGCAGTCGTGTGCGCCTACATCACGAGCCAAAGAGGCATGGTCAGCGCAAGTGCTTGGGCTTGGTCGTATTGGACGGGGAGCTATGACGCGTTCGACGGGAGCTTGGGAGGATCGGCAGGGCTTACCAGCAGTCGAAACGACGCCATTACTGCCGCCGTTGCGAGTAGTAGCGGGCCGTTGAGGGAGTGTTTTGGCAAACAGCCAATGAGTGCGTCTGGTGGTATTGTTGTTGGAGGAAGGAAAAGACGGACGAGCAGGCGGAGCTGTGCATGCTAGGGGTAGAGAGAGAGAGGGCCAAGCTATGGCATCATCTGTGTGTTTGGCAACTGGGCCATGGCCGAGCTGTGGTGGATTGATTACTGCTGTGGTTCCAAAGCAAAAGTGAGGAAGGCTGAAGTGGCCCGCAAGCATCAGTCGTACACTGAAGTTGACATGACATTGCTGGAGCTGTAGTGGGTCCCCTGTAGTATATAGCACACTCTACAGGTACCCATGGAAAACTGTGCGGATGATCTGCACAAGGGGTCTTGCTAGGTACCCACTACTATGTAGGTACCTACACAGTGGATCTACATTCAACAGCATGTGAACCGAAATAATACCACAATACAGATATGCTTCTGTTCGATGTGACCTGCCTGCTTCATCAGCCTTGGAATGACCTCCTTGGAAGGCAGGTTGCAGTATCACGAGGGCAAGTCTGGGTGTTGTACACTGTCCAGGGCCGTACTATGTAACAACACATCCACCAAGGCCGAAATGGCCAGAGCCCCCAGAGCTCCGACCCTTGCAGGCCATGCATATGTACTACAGTATGTGCTACAGTATGTACTACAGTATGTACCACAGTACTACACAGAGAAGTACAGAGTAAAGGACAGGGCCCTCGGCTACTACAAAGTATGCCTATCCCCAAGCCGGCCTCCGCCTGAATCGCGACTCCAAACCCAATCATTGTCAACACGCGTTTTCCAACCTCCAGACCTCCAGCGCTCATTTTAGATGCCGCCAGCGAGCCCAAAACACCATGCTTTCCCAAACGCCACCGGCCGCTGGCTTCGAACAACCGCCTAGTAAAAACTCTCGGCGAGGCTCCGTCTCAAGCACCAACAGGTTCCGCGCATCTTCCGGCGGTCCAAGTCAGCCGCGACCAGTCTCCACCATGCGAGAGTCGAGGGTAAGAAACTATGGGCTGTCCTTGAGAGCTACGATGGACTGACCATTCTTTCCTGTAGCTTCATGCCACCAGAGAGATAAGCGCTTCTTCACCGTCCTACAAGCTCTACGACGCAACCTCAGGCCGCTCCATGTCCCTCACCCGCGGTCGGGGGTCCCACTCACCCGCCCCCAACCCCTCGCCCTCCTCTCCCCGCGCCATGACCGGCGACTCGTCCAAAGAGAACGTAGCGCCCCCTGACTCCGAGGAATACGAGTCCCATAGAAGCGACTTCGAGAAGCTGAAGGCCGAGGTCAGCGAGCTGCGTTACACCGTCGAGAGCACAAAGGCCACTGCCGAGATCAAGCAGATCGAGCAGGATCGCGAGCTGCGCAGGGCGAAAAAGCTGGCCGATGAAGAGTTCAAGAGGAAGCAGGACGCCGAGGGCGGGAAGAATGCCGCTTTGAGACATGTTGACCAACTGCAACACGAGCTAGACGATCTTCGCGCCAAGCACGATGAAGACAAGGCCGAGCTTGAGAAGCGTGCCAGGGCTGCACAGGACCAGGCGCGCCTGCTGCGGGAACAACTCGACGATGTGCAAGCAGCCAAGGACGAGGCCGCCCGGCTACAAGAGAAGAGAATCGCAGACCTCGACGCCCATATCCACAAGGACTCCAACACGATTGCCGAGCTGCATGAGATCGTTCGGTCGCAGGATGAGGCGCTGGAGCTGTTCAAGACTCAGCTGAATGAGAAGACCATGGAGAACAGCGATCTGGAGGCCCAAGTCATCAGGTTAAAGGCCCAGACAGGGGATGCTGAGACCATGTCTATCATACGCCGAGAACTGTCCCAGCAGGTTGCGCACATCAGGACCCTTGAGGCCACCAATCGGGACCAGCTGGTCGAGCTGAGGCATCTACGGCAATCTCACAAGGCGGTGAGCATCGTCGAGGAGGAGAAGGCCTCTATGAAGCGGAAGCTGGAAGATGCCGAGGCATTCAAGGCAGAGCTGGCGACCGAGCGGCGACAGCGCGAGCGTTTGGAAGCTGAGCACTTTGCCTGGGCGGCATATCTCGAGCGCGAAGGCCAGGCAGAATTCAACTCGCCGGAGGACGTGGCACGGGCATTAGTGCAAGAGCGCTACAAGTCCGCTTCGCTTCTCGACAAGCTTGGCTCCGTCCAGTCTCAAGTGGTGGAAAAAGAGGCGGCGATGCAAGACCTCGAGCAGGCCAAGAGCGAACTGGCCAGCCAATTAGAAAAGGTCAGCTCTACCGGCGGTAGTTCGGCTGAGAAGGTTCGAATGCGACTGGAACGACAGCGCGCCTTGGCCGACAAGGAGGTTAAGCTCCTTCGCGACCAACTCAAGATGTACGAGTCGGATCTCACGTTCCAACCCAGCAACCTCGATGCGAACAAGTCAGAACGGATACATGTGCTCGAGACCCTTCTGGACGATAGCAGGGCTCAAATCAAGGATCTAGAAAGCCAACTCGGTGCTGTGGAGTGCTCCTCTGACAGACCCGCTGCCGTCACAAGCAGCAAGCGCCTGGCCCCCGACGACCAGGACTCTCCACAACACGAGCAGATTGGCCGGCTTGCGCGCAAGAACCGAACGCTTCAGGACGACCTGGACACGCTCAGAACCAAGTACCATGTCCTCGAGAAGGAGCTCTCGGTTGCCCGGGACCAGCTCGAGGCGGCCAGGCGAACGTCCCGTGTGCGCATCCTGGAGCTTCGAGACAACCCCACTGCCAAACACGGGGCCGCGAAGCAGGCCGCGATCGACGAGCTGCGCACCGAGAACCAGGACCTGCGCAAGCTCATCTACGATGGCGAGACCGGCGTCACTTCCTTCCAGTCGGTGCCGGTGTCGACGCTTGTCGCCCTCCAGAGCGAGATGCGAGCCGCGCGTGAGGAGACCGCGTCCGCGGTGAAGCGGTACCGGCGCCTCAAGGATGTCTTCCTCGAGAAGTCGGACGAGTTCAAGGAGGCCGTCTTCTCGCTGCTGGGCTGGCACGTCACGTTCATCCCCAAGAACAAGATGCGCGTCGAGAGCGTCTACTACGGCTCCGAAACGGACGAGCACGAGCGGTCCATCACGTTCGACGGCGAGAAGGGGACCTTGAAGTTTGGCGGCGGGCCCACGAGCGAGTTCGCGACCAAGCTGTCGAACCTGACCAAGTACTGGGTGCGCGAGAAGAAGTGCATCCCCGGGTTTTTGGCGGCGGTGACGCTGGAGTTCTTTGAGGAGGCTGTCGAGGACGGGCGGGTCTAAGATGTGATCACGTGCGCAGGGGATCTGACTGTCCTTGCATTCATTTGATTTGCAGCGCGATTTGCAGCGCTGCATCTCACACACGGGCTTTGTAAGAATGGCAGGGCACATGTTTAGTGTTTGAAATATCCAGGCCGGATCCAGGCAGATGCAGGAATTCCAATTCTTCCTGGACCACAGGCCAGGGCCACGTCTCAATGCGCCGATTTCAAGTGGGGACTCCAGTCCTTCTCTCTCGCTATGAATCCCTTGTAACGCATCCCGTTTTGATCTATATGTTCGGGACGGGAGCACGAGGGGAGCGATTCACGAGAATGAGGGGATGTTCTTCGTCTGTTGTGGTGAGAAGAATGTCGAAGAGAACATGTTCCTCTTCCATTCAGACCGCGTCGCCAGTTTCCGTGACAGGAATGCTGCACAATGCACCGGCAACGCGTGCTGCGCCCTGACAGCCCAAGGAATGCTCCGACCACCAGCGAGACTGTATACCGTCCCCCCCCCACCAAACACGGCTTTGCGTGATTTTGGCCCCCCCCTGAATCTGCCTCGCACAACCTCCTCCAGCGAAGGAACATCCATCTGCCTTGGCGAGAGGAGGAACGAACGACACGATGGCTCTCGACATCTACTGGACCCTCCTCCTGCTGCTCGTCGCCACCATCGTCCTCGTGACCAGCGCCGCGCCCGCCCGCCGCCTCGCACACACCATCCACGCAAGACGGCGCCCCCCCACGGCAGGGCGCGCCTCCGCCGCCCGGCCCGGCGAGGCCGCCGAGCCGCCCGCCGCCGCCAGCACCAGCCCCCTCAGCAGCAGCAGCAGCAGCAGCAGCAGCAGCAGCAGCAGCAGCAGCAGCAGCAGCAGCAGCAGCAGCAGCAGCAGCAGCACCGGCCGGCCGGCCGGCTTCCGCCGCGCCTTCCTCGCCGTCTACGTCCTCGCCATGGCGCCCGAGACGCTCGCGGCGCCGTACCTCTGGGCGCTGCTGCGCAACGACCGGCGCCTGCGCGCGTGCGTCGTCGCGGCGCTCTTCGGCGCCGCGTACGCGGCCGCGGCCGCGGCGGCGCTGGCGGCGGGCTTCCTCGCGGACCGGCTCGGGCGCCGGCGCGCGTGCCTGGCGCAGTGTGGGCTCCACGTGGCGGCGTGTCTGACGGTGGTGTTCGGGGGCCGGTGCCTGCCGGTGCTGTTTGCGGGGAGGGTCCTGGCCGGCGTGGCGCTGGCGCTGCTGTGGACGGTGCTGGAGGTCTGTCGCCCCTGGTCTGGACGCCGTTTCGTCCGTCTCCGTGGGACGGCTGCGGAAGGGCCTTGTCGTGGGCAATGCTGACCGCAAACGGCCGCACAGAGCTGGATGGTCAGGGAGTGGAATGCCAGGGGGCTGGAGAACGAGGCCGGCGGGAGCATGAGCGAGATGTTCGGCATGATGACGCTCTGGAACTGCGCCTGCGCTATCCTCGGGGGAGTGCTGTGCCATTGCATGGTGAGCACGCTCGGGTCCAAGATGTGGCCCTTTGGCACTGCGGTAGTAAGTTAGGCCGCACTCATCCTCTGACAGAATTTTCGGCTCATTGCGTGCCTAGATGTTGCAGGCCATAGCGGTAGTCTTGATTCTCAGGAACATGGTGAGTTTCTTCGTGTGCAAGAGCGGCTCACTGAAACCATCGGCGTCCTCACCAGTCCAGTGGCATAGAACGAGAACTTTGGTGTCCGACGCGAAGAACGCAGCGAGGCAGGCCGTGACGGTCCGCCAGGCGTGGTCAGGCGTGGGCGTATCGGCGGTGAGTTCCTTGCTGCGCGACGAACACCTCCCAACAATGTGGTGACTGACTTCCAAACGCCACAGATGCCCGTATCTGGGCCCTGACCTTGGTCACCTGCTGCTTCGAAGGCACCACCTTCCTCGTCGTCTTTTTCTGGCCCAGCGTTCTCAAGAGCGCGCACAACAGTCCACCCGCCCTCATGGCGGAGCCGCCAGTCGTCGGAGACGGCGGCGCCGACATCCCGTACGGCGTCATCTCCGCAGCCCTTATGGCCGCCATGATCGTCGGCGCCCTGTCCTTCAACGCCGCCTCCTCCGTCTCCTCGTCCAACGCGGGGCGGCACAGCGCGCGGACGCCCGTCTGCCTCCTCCTTGCGGCCGTGGCGGTGGCGGGGGCCAGTCTGCTTGGCCTGAGCATGCTGCGCGGGGAGGCCGCGCAGTTCTGCATGTTTTTGGTGTTCGAGGTGGCCAATGGGGTGTACACGCCGAGTATGGCCTATATCCGCGGCTTGGTAGTGGATGAGCAGAGCCGGACGGGGCTGTATGGACTTATGAAGATCCCCTTGTTCATCTTTGTGATTTTGGCGCTGGGCATTACCGCGGACGGTACGTTTGATGATCTTGGCAGGCAGGACGACGAACAGAAGCTGACTTGTGCGCAGACACCCGTTCAAGTCGCCTCATCTTCGCCTCTGCTTCACTTTGCCTGTTGCTGGCTGTGCTAGGACTGGTCGTTGCTTTTCTCGAGACACTGGGCTGGTCTGGGACTCGGACTCGCGCGCAGGACTCCTCCGGTGAGGCTCCATGCTCGTATGATAAGATTGCGGACACCGCGGAGGAGAGAATGGATATGGTGAAATGAGCATGGGAGCCGAACGAAGACACGTAGAATGCTGTGCGAGGCCAATGCTGGAGTATGTCTTTTTTCTTTGGCTCAAGTGGCCTCGCAAATCACCAAACTGGCCCAAGCTCATGAGGCGCTTTGCCTACCGACCGTCAGCTATTTCCTCTTCCTCGTCCGACCACTCGCCATTCTCGTCAGCCTGTGCATTCGCCTTGGCCTCCGCAGCACCGCCCGAGCCCTCGCGGTCGACTTCGTCTGCGTCCATGTAGTCGTAGGCATCACTGCCAAGATCATCCAGATCCATCTCGTCCTCGTCACTCTCATCGTCCTTGCCGCCCTTCGCGCCTCGGCTGGCCTTTTTGGCGGCCTTCTTCTTTTCGACATTCTCCTTCTGGAGTTGCCTTCTGGCCTCCTTCTCACTCTTCCTCTTGGCCCACGCCTTCTCCAGCTCACGGATTTCCTGCTTGGACTTGTGGATATACTCGTGCCACATGACCTTGCCGGAGCACATGCCCTCTTCGACCTTGGTCAAGCGCAGCTTCATGCGCGGGCCTAACTCGACCAGCTTGACGGCTCGTCGCTCGACCTTGTCATGGGCGTAGGTCGCCTTGCTGTCTTCCTCGTCGCTTGCGCTCTCCTCGGCTGCGCCAGCGGCGGGACGGACTCGTCGTGCGACCCTTTTGTGGCCTGTGGTATCCACCACGTCGACCTCGGCGTCGGTATCGATCTCGCTGCCACTGGTGGCATCGGTCGTATCACCGTCACCGGTTTCGCCGCCAACCATGAAGTCCGCAATGTCCTGCAGTTTGTGCAGATTCGGCAGCTTTCCCTTCCGGCTCCTGCTATTCATCAACCTCTCGGCGGCAGTGAGTCTCTTCACAGCGCGTGACACACCCGTGACCTTGGTCGTGATGGCGTAGTGGCGGAAATTTAACACGTAGGCGTTCTCGTCGTCTTCAGAGCGCTCGCGGTTGAGAAGCAGAACTCTGCGGATGGACTTGAGGGGGGCAACCTGGGGGTTGATGGGAGGGAATAGGCCGTGGAAGATGCTGCTGACGAGGGTCTCGAGGTGGCGGGGGGTGTTCTCAGACGCCTTGGAGGCATCGCTGATCATTTGGTTCATGACGAGCTGCAGAAGCATGAGCACAGCACCGTGCCAGCAGCGGGACAGGACAACATACCAGAGGGGGAGTCATGTACTCCTTGCCACCACCCAGCGGGTGCTTCTGGGCCCTCTTCACGTCGCGGGCCAACGAGTAATTCTCCACGCGGAAGTGCAGCGTGGGGCCCTGGGGCGTGGTGGCGACGCGCAGGTTGGTGTTGCCGGACTCGGACCTCGAGAAGAGCAGGAAATGCGTGACGCCCAGGGGGCCGCACATGGTGACATAGTCGCGCAGGCGGTTGGCCTTTCTCTCCTTCAGCCTGCTGGCGGTGCCGGGCTCCATGACGCGGCGCACGTCGGTGGCCAGCTGGCTGATGCTGGTGCCGACCTCGCCGGCGCCGATGCGGATCACCATGCTCTGGGGGTTGTTGGGGTCGATCTTGCCGGCGGACGGGGCGGCGCCTTTCTTGCCATTGGGATTGCCGGCCGCGTGGGTGCGCCTCTTGGTGCGCCGCTTGGCCATTGCTGCTGAGGATGGGAGGATTGGAGGATGGGAGGGTTGGAGGGTGTGAGGTGATTGCTATGTATTTAGGAGGGCGTGAACCCGAGCGTGAGCCGCCGAGCCTGTTCCAGGCCTCCTGTCACTAATGTACAAGGCGGGGGGACCACTGAAAATTTAAAGCGGGCCCTGAAGGATAAGCGATAAGCCCTGAAGCCTCACTAGTCGCTCCCACTGATGCCCTGTGCATGCTCCACAGACGACCTACTTACCACTTTCGGCACATGCTTTTCCAACGCTGCGACCATTGCGACCATTGCGACCAACAGCATCCACCAAGTTCAGCATCATGGGCAGCCACCAGGGAACCCCGAAGCCCACGAAGCGCCAGAAAATATCGCACGCCTCCAACGGACCCGCTTCTACGCCAGGAAAGTCCAAGTCAAACCGCGACGACGGCCACCACTCAGCCAAAATCCAAATCCAGCAGCCAAAGCAGACTGACACAGCAGATGCATCAGCGGATGAGGACAGCGGTGATGACGTGGCAGAGGCAGAGGCAGACGCAGAGGCAGACGCAGACACAGACGCAGACGCAGACGCAGACGCAGAGGAAAAAGAAGGGCCATCAGTAGCAGCCGAGACGTTCCGAGATCTCGGCGTCGTGGACGCTCTGGCCGACGCATGCGTCGCTCTCAAGTACGACAAACCGACCCAGATCCAGGCCGAGTCTATTCCCGTCGCCCTCCAAGGCAAAGACATCGTTGGCCTCGCAGAGACTGGCTCCGGAAAGACAGCTGCCTTCGCCATCCCCATCCTCCAGGCCCTGCTCCAAAAGCCCCAATCGCTCTTTTCTCTGGTCCTTGCCCCCACCCGTGAACTGGCCTTTCAGATTGGCAAGACGTTCGAGGCGCTGGGCGCCATCATTTCCCTGCGCGTTTGCACCATCGTCGGAGGCATGGACTTCACTCCCCAGCAGGTCGCTCTCGGCAAGAAGCCCCATGTTGTGGTCGCCACGCCTGGCCGCATATTGGATCACTTGGAACGGACCAAGGGCTTCAGTCTCCGCGCATTGAAGTATCTCGTGCTGGACGAGGCCGACAGGCTTCTCGAGCTGGAATTCGGCCCAGTCATCGAGGTAAGGAAGGAATGGAAGTCGTGCTGCTAAGCAGACCGCCTGGCTGACGATGCCCAGAAAATCCTCAAGTTCTTGCCGCGCGAGCGAAATACATTTCTCTTCAGTGCCACCATGAGCTCCAAGGTGGAGAGCTTACAGCGCGCCTCGCTCCGTGAACCGGTCCGGATCAGCGTCAAGGATCGCAGATACCAAACCGTCAAGACCCTGATCCAGAACTACGTCTTCATTCCTCTGGTGCGCAAAGACACATATCTGGTCTGGCTCCTCGCCAACGAGTTCCCCGGCCAGTCTGCCGTCATTTTCACGCGAACCGTCAACGAAACCCAACGGCTGGCCATCCTCCTCCGAACTCTCGGCCTGGGCGCCGTTCCATTGCATGGCCAACTAAGCCAGACCAACCGTTTGGGTGCGTTGAACAAGTTTAAGGCGGGCAACCGCGACATTCTCGTCGCCACTGATGTGGCTGCCCGTGGTCTAGATATTCCCAATGTCGACGTAAGCTGCGACCATGCCGACCCTCACTTGGCAGCCTTTCCTTTCGTCTCACGACTGACAATCACCTTGGCAGATCGTGGTCAACTACGACCTGCCCGGCGACAGCAAAACATACGTCCACAGGGTCGGGCGGACCGCACGCGCCGGCAAAAGCGGCCGCGCCATCAGCTTTGTGACACAGGTGAGCGGTGCCCCGCGGTTCGCGAACCTTGTGCGCCCATATCAGCCACTGACGTCGACTACAGTATGACGTGGAGATTTTCAAGAGGATCGAGGCTGCTCTCGGAGAGACGCAGGAAGCATATCCGACCGAGAAGGACGAGGTGTTCGTTTTCAACACCCGTGTCGAGGAGGCGCAGCGGCACGCGAGGAACGAGATGAAGAACCTCCACGCCGACAGGGGCAGGAAGGGCGCGGTGCTGAAGGGCAGGCCGAGGTCTGGTGGCGGCAAGCGGAGGCGTGATGAGATGGATGCAGAGGAGGGCTAAGACTCGGAGGCGTTTTTGCCTACGCTCTGCTCACACACCATACCTATTCAGATCTTGTTTGACATGTGTCATGGTGTCTCTGCGCCTGGGACGAAGGACCATGCCTCATTCTGCTGACTACGACCCTGATGCCCCCCCAAAGGAGAGCGTCTCTTATTTGCCGCAACCAGCCTGATGAATTTCAGAGACAACCGTCTTTTGTTGCCTCTGATGATGGACCTGCCGTCCCCAAGGGAGGCTGTCTACTGATTTCGAAGTCGATCTTTGGTTTTTTACCGTCTTCTATCTGTACACCTCTTCTTCCGGTGGGACCGTTGGGTAAATTCATCATGCTCATTCTAGTGGACCGTGTCGAGCTTGCCCGAATCCCAGGGCGGCACCGTTGGGCTCTTGGCACGCGGGTCCGGAGCGGGAGCGGGAGCGGGACCCGGAGCCGGAGCGGGACCCGGAGCCGGAGCCGGAGCGGCCGGGAGGTCCGAGTGTCCGGTGTTGAATCCGCCAAGAAAGCCGCGCCGCGAGTCGTGTCGTCCGTGTCCAGCCGCATCACGAGGAGGAAAAAATCGACCAAAATCAAAATGCTCATCCCCCCCATGTTGCACCGGGCCCCCTGCAAACTTGCTCACGGGCGGCGGTCGGCGGCGAAACATGCTCACCCTTAGCGGTCGAACGATCGTGGGGGACGCTCCCATCTTCGCCCTCCTGCCAGCCATTCACGGCTGTTCCCTCGCTGCTCTACATGGTCAGCCTAGTTTTGCACTCGTCCGTGTGTTGCGCGCGCAATCTGCCGTCGGCTGAACTGCTTGCGCACAAGTCCGTCCACACCAGCAGGTCAAAAGAGGGCGTCTCGCCCTCCGACCATGTGCCGCGTGTGTGTCTCGCCGCTTGTATTTTCCTCTCCGAGTGTGTGTCTGCGATCAAACCGCGTGTCTGCCGTCCGACACCACAGGCCCTCTTGACGACGCCGGCCCTCCCCAACGTCCCACAT